>JACJUY010009306.1:0-33763 GCA_014220935.1 Platorchestia sp. MABIK | reverse complement strand
AAGTGAGGGCATAAGTGAGGGCATAAGTGAGGGCATCAGTGAGACATAAGTGAGGGCATCAGTGAGGGTATAAGTGAGGGCATAAGTGAGGGCATAAGTGAGGGCATAAGTGAGGGCATCAGTGGCGCATAAGTGAGGCATAAGTGGAGGCATAAGAAAAAAGAAGCAAAAGTTAGGTCTCTCGCTACCGAGCGACAGACCGACGCTTGCTGCCTTGTCCTAAGCGACACAGTTGTCGCTGTAACCGTCCGTTGTTTTTAGCAAAGCCCAAGTGTCAGCTTGGAACCCTTCCTGAAGTCGTTCGACCACTTCATTCGATGGTCTACTACCAATCCGAAGGCCTAAAAATCCGAGTATCTACAAATCGAAGGTCTAAAGGCCGAAGGTTTACAACCCAAAGGTCTATATCGAAGGTTGAGAAAACCCATGTCTGAACGGCTTCTATCCGAAGGTTCATCCCGAAACCGACAATCCGAAGGCCTACCACAATAATGTTTACGACCGATTGTCTGCAACCAAGAGATTTACTATCCATGCGTCTACATCCCAGAGATTTACTATCCATACGTCTGTAACCCAGAGATTTACTATCCATACGTCTGTAACCCTAAGGGTTGAAAACCAAAGGCTCCCAACTCGATAGCCTACAACCCGAAAGGATACAACGCAAAGGTTTACAACCCAAAGAACAAGAGCCAGAAGGTTTTGGACAACCCAAAGATCCAAACTATTTCCATAACATGAAAAAATAACAGTAGATGGTGTTGGATGAAATGGAGCATTTTAGTTTGTGTAGTAAGTGGTTGGGTCGAAAGAGGGTAAATGAAGCTTAATTTTGAGAGGTTAGTGCAAATGAGGCTGAGATTCACAAAAAATAAAGCAATGGAATGTATTCTCAATAAATTATTGATCTCGAATTTCTGATCTTGGGAGCTGAGTCGGCGTGTGGTGTGTCAAGTAATTAAGAACAGTGAATTTTATAATTGCGGAAACCGCTAGGCTGTCACATAGTGTCGGACAAATTTTTCATGAAATTTGTTAATTAATTCAAATTGATATTTTAATGTAATGTTATGTACTGTACGGAGTGTGATTTGGGTCGATGATCCCAAAAATGTCGTGGTCAAATTAGAATCTGTTTTCAATTTAATCAACGTTTCCGTTTTGGTTTTCCAGTATTCACTGTCTTCAATATCCACGCCAATGACACTGTGTTAGCGTCGAACAAGATTGCATACCGCGTTACAAATTGCCCCTGTGCGTGAGATTTAAGGCTTTACCTCAATGTCTGTGTATCCTGGACACCTGCAAACTGATTGGACTTATGTTCTAGAATGATGAGCCGTACAAATACATATGATGTTAGGACTTAATCCACACAGGTTGCTTTTTAGGACGTATTCCTCAAATTTTCATGTGTTTCCATTATAAATTTCTTAGAATGATTAATTTAACGGGTATATTATAAATGAGCAATAAATATGAGCAAAATTTACCACTTAGTCCAGACGGATGAGTATTCTACTTTTCTTTGAGCAACGTTACATGCACAATACAACAACCTAAAATAATAAATACTTAAATACCTTGAAAGATTAATTGAACATTTGATCAATTCAATTAAAAAAAAATGATCAATTTTTGTGCAACATTTCAACCAAACAGTGCAGTTGAAGCTTGAAGTTTCCACCTCCCAGAAATTACATGAGGCTGCACCAAAAGACTTTAACCAATGCTGAAAGCTTAGTCTGTAGTTAAAAATTACCCGTCTATGATAACACCTAACTGATAAATTATAATATCCTTATAAGGAGCTTACGTATTAAACATGTGAATATCCACCTTTACATATTAAAGGTATAAACTTTATTTAAAATTTGTAGTTCTGTTTCTCTGTGCTTTTCTTCATGTGAATATTTTTACCATTGACCATTTTTACGATTGACTTGAATATTTGCACAGGACCTAGAAGGCTGTGCTGCATCAGACGAGGTGCTGTTTATTCCCCGTCTTGGAGCAATTTGATCGCAGTCAAGATATTTTTTAGTTATCCAAGATGCTAAGACATGCTGATATTTAATTTTTATTACTGATTAAAAGACTCTTAAGTCAAATGCTCTATTATTTTAATTATTAATAAACAGATATCAGAGGTCGTTGCTGTTTCCTCACATTTTTTTTTCACCCGAAAACAATCGAGGTTTGATTGGAACATCTCTGCATTTACTTCTCTCTTTTCCAGGATTCCAATTTTGGATTTCAACCCAACAGCTACAATGCACGCACACACCGGGACACCGGCATCTATTTCAAACCTTTGCTTCCAATTTTGGACTAACTGGACGATAGAACAAATTAGGGAGCATAATTAAAAAAAATATTAATAATAAAGCATTCAGTCAAATTTATGTGGAGATTAAATTGGGATTAGCTGTAAATTTATTCATGCAAAGAAAATATTTACCCATGTTTAGTTATAAATCAAAAACAATAAGTATGGATGTATTTTCTACCAGTGAAGGCTTTTATCATGGGTCCATAACTTCAAAATTTTGCAGAATTTATAAAGCTAAAACTATAATAAAACACTCATTATTAAAATGAATATTAAAAATATTAATGACATACATAATCGACGCAGAAGATGCGTCTTATAATTCCGAAACCCATAACACGAACAGATGTTTAATGTATCTTATTCTGTTGAATGAAAATGTACTGTTAGCAAAAAAAACCAACTCAGTAAAATATTCACTTAAAACTGGCAGCAAGATCTTCTATTATAAAACCTCAAAAAATTTAAAATCGAGCGTCAGAATTTCCACGTGGGACCAGCAATAGGTGTTCGCTATTTTCGCTAAAAATCTTTTCATCAAAAATGAACGATTAACTCTTTTCCGTTGTGCAAATTGCTGAGGATACTAATTGAATCGTTTCGTTATGAGGATTTTTCGTATAAATGAAAACCATGTCTAAATGAAAAAAAAATGTATAAATGAAAACCAATTCGAAAATCTTTTGACAAACTTTCAGACCTGTTCATTACGCGTACTTTCGTGATTTTTTTTTCGAGTTGAATATATTTTTTAAATAAATTTCATGCAAAATACTCTACACAACCAACGAAGCCGTAAGAGCTAAAAAACTTCTGCGTTCCAAGGTCTCCTCTTATTGATTTAAATTAAATTACTGGAATGAATCAAAGTCAAAATAAAATTTATTCTGCAATCCAGAGCCTCTTGCTTATAACTTGGGCTACCTCAAAATAACTGAGATGAAACAATGGACTAATTTTATGTAGCATACAATTCCAGGAAAACTATATATTTCACACGTCGTGTATATGAAGTAAACACAAATTTCACAATACGAACGTCTCAATCGGATAAAGTTTATAATTCAAACCACCTCAAAATAATCAATTTGAGACCAACAATGGCTAAGGAATAAATTTACTTTGTAACCAAAAATTAACCAAATTATGCATTTTGCACATCTCACACCGAGTAACCACAAATTTCCCCTACACAATGGTCCCAGAAATAAATTGTTTGTCTCAAACTTCCTCAAAATTACTAATTTGAGAACTATTTATGATAGCTTATCCATTAGTTTTAAATACTTAGAAATCGAAAATTTATCAAACTTTCCGTACCTGCTTGAGAACTATGAACGCTTAGAGTTAAATTTACCTGAAGTGGTCAAAAATTAATCAGACTTTACGTACTAATTTTGAAACTATGATCGCTGAAGGTCAATTTCACCTAGTAATCAAAAATTTATTCATTCCTTACATTTCACGGGATTTCAATACAAAGTAAACCCAAATTTTCAGACGCAAACGTTCCAGGGCTTGTACTACTACTTGAGACGAAACAATTTTTTTTTGCATTCCATACTTCACTCCACGAGCTGCCGCTGCCTGGAGGCATGGAGCTGGCGAGCGGCCTAAGACGTAGGCCTTTGGACCTCAAGTGCATTAAGGGCAAAATATTTCCTCACTAATCTCCGTTTCTGGTTCACCTGTTATTGTCCTAGGGAAGGAAATTCGTCTCGACGCTGCTAAACAGAAGACCTTGTTGTGGTCTTCGGCGCAAAGCTCACCAGCTAAGCACGTTAAGTATTAATTTTAAATTGTGTGGCGCATCGGCTGTTAGCTTTAATTTTCTTTTATACGAGCTTTGTTTGCCTTCTAGATAAAAGGTTTCCAAGAAGCTTTCGGATGTGTGTGGTCTTCTTTAATTCAGATCTGATTGAAATTGGAGAAGATTTCTGGACCATCTCTTATTTTACAATTTCATAAAAATTTTCTACTTCCAGGTGTGTCGGCTATATTTTAACTTGAGGTAAATGAACCGCTAACTTTTCTTACACTGAGGTTCGAGAAGCTGAATGTGAGATCACTTATTCTCGAACAAAAAAAATTAGGAACATGGGCAACATGAAAACTTCGTCTTTGAAATTACGACTAAAGCTCAAGCCAAGATCACTTTTGAGTTGTTAGATCTTATGAACCGAGAATGATTTCACTCCCTTGTTTTGAAAGTTCTTTATGAGCATTTTACTAACTGAAATGTTATTAGTTCAAATTACAACATACAACCGTGAATCAAATTTCATGAAACGTATCAGAATGTTTATTTCAAGATAATACCATGGTTGTCGAAGTAGTGCTGCAGAACAACCACTTCCTTGAGTTCAGATCTGTGATAGCCCGTGTTTGAGTTCGATTATCGATTTTTTATAAATGCCCACTTTGAAAAAAGTTCGTAGTTATCTGCAGTCCGAGATGACCTGTAGATTTTAGCTTACAATTCAAACACAACGTTCTTCTTATATTTTTTTTAACATGGTGACCGCGATGGGTTAAACTAAAGTTCAATATTCATATCAAATTTAAGTCAATTGTAGTGAGCAATACAAAAATAGCAAACATTAACTAGATCATGCCTTCATTTAGTATTGATCAAATATTTGTAAAAACTGAGTTGTAACAAGCGGTCGGTTAGCAGCATTGTACGAATCCCCTCCTTGACAACCGGCGTCACGGTCACAGCGTTACCGAGTCCCTAGCACGATGGAACACCGTCTTGTTGGAAGATAAATCGAGTCAAGTAGCTGGAGCAGTTTGACCGCTTTATTTACAGACATAGTAAGAGAGCGTCCAAAATCTCATGTTATTCGATTGATAGTTTCTCCGGATGCTTCGTCCTCTCTTCCTTACATCCAACAATGCCCCTGTCTCGATGAATTTCTGGCTGTAGCCGCATGTATGAGGCGGATCTCTAAATACTTCAATTTTGCAGGTCCCATAGCCTGCATGTTCTGATCAGTCACAGTAAATAACGATTTATGGCGTGCCTTATTTCACTTTCAATATCTTTTAGAGTCCTTTGTTAGTGCTCGACTTGATCAATGTGAGACTGTAGGATTTAATCTTTATTGTTCATCATTAGTGTGTCTTAAACACACACATGCAACATGACTGAACACCTTCATAAGTATCATATTTATGTGGAACCAATTTTATAAGCGTACTCCATTATTTACAAATGAAGTCCTTTTGAAAACATCCTATGTATTACTCAGGACTTGAATACTGATCGAACCAAGTCCAAAATGATGACTTTTTTCAGTGCAATGTATAGTTTAATTTCGTATCTCAGTGGCCGTTTACAGACTAGACGCTGGTTTTAGTCGATGAACCTGTGTCTGAAACAGGTCAGAGTCGACAAAGTATGTACAGATGTCCGAATGTCTACACATGTGTGTGTTGACGCGTACGTGCGTAGAGATTACATTAGATTAAACTCACACATGCGGGGGCAACGCACTGCACGTGTGAGGAGGATGCATAAAGGCTACACTACCATTTCATTTATGAACGTATGTGCGTTATCAAGATTTAACACTTTGACTGCGACGTGCGCCACCGGTGGTACACGAATGTAATTTTCATGATGTTGTTGACCGACCAGTATTCGTAAGCTCAATTTTCATCAATACTCAATCAAAGCTAAATGATGACAAGATCCAGTTCATGTTTTGTATTTTCAAAATAACTTACTACAATTGACTTAAAATATGAGTTTGGTGTTGAATTTAATATATAGTTGACAACCAAAATGTAAATGTGTGTTTCTACCATCATTTTTGAAAGCTTTGGACGTGTAGTAGAGTGCACTGTATTCACTGCATCCCAGATTCCACTCTGAATGTACAGAGTAAAGAGTGTACACTGCCAGTTGAGAGGACACACAATTGTAAACCGACACTTTGATTTACAAGATATGCCTACAGTGTCAACATGTTTATGTTGCATGTACTGTGTCTTTAATATAAAAAAGTGCATATCGACCTGTGAGCATACTGTGTATTTTATTACGTTTGAGATACATACCGTGAACTTCACGCACTTCGAATCACATGCACTGTCAGTTCTAACGTAAATGTGTGCCGTGCATCTCAATATTCACCATCAATGTCATGTTAAGTTTACTGTCATAAGCAGTAGTGCTATTGAGCTCGGTAAACTGCGCTTCTCGTAAAAATGTTCGTAGCGTATCCAACCCTCTTCGTAATTTTATTTCTATTTCATATAGAATGAACAGAGACTCCAGCTATTTGTATGACATGCGCTATGTGTCCTGAAGCCTAGAATATTTAATCTTGTCATTGTATTGATCATAATATTTGGTTTGAAAGCTTTGTAATATCAAAATGCTCATAATATGCCCATGCATCATATGAAAGTAGCCATGGCATGTATGTAACGCTATGTAAGGATATTTTGGCTGATATCTGTTACTTGCGCATACAGTGTCCTGTGGATCGTTTTTCTTTTTCTGTGAGAAATGTTCCATCTTAGTTAATACACAATACATAGTAAGAGGTTTAAAGGCCGTACCGTCAAAGAATCAAAATCTTCCACGCTCGATCGAGAAATCTCGTCCGCCCACGAGAGGCTCGAACCTGCCGACGTCAACTTGATTTTAGATTTAGCCTTTGAACAGGCTACGCTAACCTCTCGGTTACTGGAGACCAAGGAGATCTGTAAACTCCTTCATTAGTTACATGAGATCAGACGCTCATTTTCACCTCCGTGGAACACCTAATCTAGTCTTGGAAAAGGTGTGTTGTGTTCCCATCTACGTTAGTAAATAGTAAACGCGTGCATCTACCTTTATAAAATTCTGTTCGTTCTTGTCCTAAGCGTTTTATTTCTTTCATTTCATTTGTGAGTAATAATATTAATAATTTTATTCAACTTTTTGCTTCAAACTAAAATTATTAGAATTTTGCTTATGTTTCTTAAACATTAGCCGCAAAACTATAATTGCTTTGTGAATTCCCCGATGTTGGTGAAATATTACATCAGCTCTTCACTCCGTTTCCTATCAATGTTTGACAAATATTTTTAAAAAGTTATTGACTAAGGAAATTTAAATTTTAGAAAACTATCTCACAAATTACACCATGTAATGGATAGTCAACACTTACAGCCTTCTGGGCCATGAGAAACATCAATCAACTTTGACATCTCGGTTTGAATTAGGATTACACTCTAAACAAAACAATGCCCTGATTTTATTTTTTTTCTAAAACTGGCTCATTTTTCAATGCTGCGGTTGCGGCGGCTTCCAGAAGTACGCTTGCCTTTGGTAGCGCAAGAACACTCGACAGCAAGAATACTCTACACGTTCTGTCTCAACTGGAAAGGAGCCCGTTTTTGGTCTCCGTATCTACAGCTGCGATTCATTCCAAAAATAAACGCATTCTGGATATCGGAGAGCGAGTAGAAAATTCTCCAATTTTTTAGCACAAACTTAGAGCTGTCGTGGGGATTGTTAGCTTCGCTCAAAACGAATGCAAGTCAAATTAAAATTGAAGTTAATGATGTTTATGAACAGGGTGTAGTAAGACACCTGGAAATTTATGCGTATTTTTTAGCTTGGCTGTTCAGAATAAAAAGATTCTTCGTAACCCATAAGTTAAATGGTATACATAAGGAATAAGGAATACGTAATTATATATTCCTTATGTAATAGGAATACGTAATACATACATAAAGTGTCATAATATGAAAAGACGCAAAATTTAAATAGTAAATTTAAAAATAAATTTTGTTCTTTCATAAAGGTCGAAAAAATATTTCATCGATGACTGAAGACCAGAAGACACAAACTTAATTTCAAAATTGCAGGTTATTTCTATAAGCATTCATGTTGACTTCTCCGTGTTCCCAAGGGAAGAAACACGTGATTTTCAGGAGCATGTTGCAGTCATATCTCAAAGTTAACTCACGAAAAAAAAGTTATATGAGTAAATTAGTGCAATGCTTTACATTGAGCAACACTTAGGAAATGTGTTTTACCTCTAACACGAGTAGCGCTCGTCAGTGGATTCTGGGAAATTTATAAAAAAAATCATACCACGGGTTTGCATATCATTAGATGCATTGAATCGTGATTGGATTCTGGGAAATTTATGAAAAATGAACACAAATTAATTTGCCATCATTTGCTTCGGACCGAGATTGGATTTTAGGAAATTTATGAAAAATGACACCAGAACTTTGCATGTCACTGAATGCTTTGGATATCGCAGGGAGAGTTTCTCTCAATGCCGCAATGAGCAGCGACTGAAGCTCGTGTCATTAAATGGAGCATAATTACGAATGATGCGACGATCCCACAAACAGAGCACAATACAATGGTGTGTCCTACCATGCGGTCCGTCGAGCCCACAACTAAGCCTATTAAAGTCCTATAAAAAAAAGCCCCCAGAACTCCGGCAGGCATTACCATCTGAACCTTAAGTAGCGGTAGACCGCTTGGTCCTACAGCGACAGTCACCACCTACTTTTCTCCCAATTCTGTTTCGCTGAAATTCACTCACTACGTTTAAATAAACTGAACATCCATTATACGGATCTGTTGATTTCTACTCCTGATGATTTGTGCAGCAAATTATAATAAATATCCTGCTTCAATGAGCCCGAAATATTTAAGACACAAAAGATCACGTGGTGCTGAAGGAGCGAGTGTACACAGACGTTCAGGTGCTGCCTGAAACAAAGAAGAAATCCCGCGCAGGTGCGGGAAATGCTTGAGGAGGATGAATGGAAACATAAAATGCATGCATGAGGAGGTCATAAAATACAAAACTGAATATCAAGAGTTGAGTGTCAGGTTACGGCAAAACAAACCGTAAAGCAAGCAATGTATGTCGAAGCATTCCACAGTCAAAGGCCAACATGGGATCATGAAATTACGCTGTTGAGTGGGGCCAACGAGCCGTAGGCAAATCAAGGGCGCTAATCCGTCTTAGGAAAGTTGACCAGCCTCATACAGTAACTAGTCGAGATGAAACTCTTTCCCTTTAAAGGACTTGTGAAAATCACGAGTATGAAACATTGTAAGAACATGTAGCTTATTAATATTATTTGGAAACAGTATTTTCATCATAAGCTTAGAGAATTTCTTCGAACTAGAAAGAGTTCTAAAGCTAGTAAAGTAAATAAGGATTAGGTTCCAGAGCATTTAGTTATAAATAGCATCAAGAACAGGGCTGAAGTGAGTTTTGGAAGTGGCTTACGTATCAGTTCCACTAAACGTATCTTGAAGACCGCGTGTACAATTTAAATAAGCGAATTTGCATGAGCAGAAATTAAGTTGGAGAGAACTGCATCAGTGAGCTAGTCAGAAAGGAGCCTACATTAGTTCCGTACAAATAGGATGGTCTACAGTAGCGAAGAGACAAAATTAGAGCTCGTGTTCCTGTAATAATTTTTGTTCCTGACCAGAAATTCATAATTTAATACAATTACACAATTTAATTTAATATAACTATATTTCAGACAAAGCAATTCTGCAAGTCAAAACGTACATAAAACATTTATCAAAAACGCGAGCAAGTTAGAACCAGCAGCATTGAGACTGCAGCTAACGCTCATCAAGTTATCAGGTGAGTTATGAAATTTGGCCCTTACAGTACACTGAATTCACTCGTACGAGAATGCTGTATTTAATGTTCCGAGAATGCTGTATTTAAATTCACCAATTTGGCGGTGGTTTGCTTCCCGTTCCCGATCACAAACCATACTTTATCAAGTCATCAAGGGTCCTATACTAATTGTGGGCTACCGATGCTATTGTCCTGAGCTTGCCGGTCCACTGAGGTCTCTGTCGCCGGCCAAAATGTTTGTTTTTCGCCTCTTTTGGGGCCGACGTGATTTCACGAGTCGCTGTTTTTTGTTCCAAAGACAGCAGATATTTTCACAGACGCCACCACAAAGAAAGCAACCACAGGCCGCTCTCCAAGAGACACTGAAAAACGTTTTGGTCAGACGTGGAATTTTTACTTCTTTCATTTTCATTTTTAATAAGATCGGTAGTGGAACTTCTTAGGTAAGAATTGGTGAGATACGTTGGTAGTTTATAAAAAGTATAGCGTAGGCAAGAGACAGTTCTATAACAGGTAATGTATGGGAGAGGCAGGTAGATGTATTGTGTAGGTAAGTGAGATATACATCAGATTGGTAGGTAGGTAAGTACTGTAGGTAGGCAAGATATAAAGGGATAGGTATGTAAGAAGGTAGGTAAGTAGATAGGTAGGCGTGTAGGAAGTATGTCCAGTAAATAGGTAAGACACAGATGAGGCTGGTAGGTAGATAAATGAAAAGCTGAATGCGTCTCCAGTAATAAACTCGCACTTAATTCTTTCGAGTTTACAGACATGGAGATCAACGTTACGCTTCAACTTACTTTGCTGCGAATTGTTTGGAAAAGACTAACAAAACCGTATTTTAGCTTCAATGTGCACTTGTCTAGCAAGTTGCTTTCAGTGATTTTAAAAATACAAATTAATGCAGTATAATAAACCTGTTGAGTAAGATGAGGATTATTAACAAGGCTGATTATTTTCTTTTTCAGGTTTCCAAGGTCAGTGCGGCCTTGAAATGAAGTCTTGATCTGCGCCCTTAGGTCATGCATGATGCCTTCACAGTGAATGAAGCCTTCAGTCATCAAATTTGACGTGAGTCACATACTTCACCATGAAAGTGGAATCACGTAAAATATTTATTCTTTTTGTTTGAACGTTATTTTAATATGTAGAACCCATTGCTGTTATTCTGAATGACACTTGCATTAACCGTTTGATGGAGTGTTTACCTGTAGTATTTAAGATGCAAAATCGTTAGATATGCAAGTAAGGTAGTAAAGGTTGTTCAGGACACATTTGCCATGTTAGCACGTATTCAAAGAAGCAGAAACAGAAAAGTATGAACTTCAGACAAGCTGTCCACAGCCACTCGGTCGGTCAAAAAATATTCTGAAGTAGCCAATAAACAGCTGTTAGTAGCGGTCAATAGCCACTTGGAAGGTCAAACAATAGTCCTGTAGTAGCCGCGTATCAACAGTTGGTGGCTGTCAAAAATCACTCAGTCGGTCCTGTAGCCAAGTATCAGTAGTTATTATTAGTCGCGGTCAATAATAAGTCTTCATCATTTTTCTATGAACCTTTTTATTTCGATAAAACATGGGTTACAATTAGCTGTCCGTAAATAACATAATTATTTACAATAAGCATGGGTTATTGGAAGCTATAATTAATCCCCTCATATAATTCCAATTAAATGGATAGTTCTGGGGTCAGTATAACCAACCCTCCCAATTCGGATCAATCATGGGTAATTAATATCGGTCATGAATGTTCAAGGAAAGATAATTTGTTGCGCACATAGAGACACCGTATACAAGTCACGGCACACCAATGTTGGTGCGATCTCTGCCAGTCTCGAGTATGGCTGCAATAATGGTACACCAGTGCATCATTTGTCGCTTAACCGCAATTCCTTGATGCCTGCAATGAACTCTTTGAATGAAAATCTCATCTTTATCTGGCACACCTACAATACTTATACACCTTCGATGCGACAAATAGGCCCCCTCTGAATCTGGTACACCTACAATACTTATACACCTTCGGTGCGACATATAGGCTCCCTCTGAAGCGCTAGCAATCCATCTACTACTACTATTCCTACTATTACAGTACTTATACCTCATAATAAGGTATATTATTATTCCCCAGCATAACGCTGAATGATTAGGCAGCAGTGACTTTGAAGCAGACATCCTCCAACTTCACACATCCCTGACATGAAGGTTTAAAGAGTATCACTAGAACCAATAACTTTGGAGCTTCTGTTACTACCTCTGCCGCTCAATCTACCACTAAATTAATCATCAACACTTTGACCGCAACGTGCGCCACCGGTGACCACAGAGGGATTTTCAAAATGCTGCTGACCGACCAGTAGTCACAAACTCAATTTTCGTAAATACTTGATAAATTTAAATGGAGGCAGGATTCAGTTAATGTTTGCTATCTTCAACATTATTTACGACAATTGACTTTAAATTTGAGTTGAATAACAAACTTCAGTTTTACATATCGCAGTCAATTCATCACTAGTGTCATCACTAGTGTCCCTAAAATTCATCACTAGTGTCCCTAAGCTTATCACCGCCTCTAAATTTACCACTAAATTTACCGTTGGTAACACTAAGCTTCGATTCAGTGTACCACAAAGCACATCACGAGTCTGAGCTCCCACTGTCATGTATAGAAAAGAAAACAATCCCTCATACGGGTCACAAAACAATCGTAAGAACTGAAGTAGTCCACAATACGGGCAACCTTCACGCTCAAGTACTTCTTTAGAGTTTGTGGGGTAACAGAAGGCGTCACGTGAGGAGTCTACTCAGCATCGGGCAGCTAAGTCTTCAGTAACAGTACCGCAGACAATAGAATTTAACTTTGACCGCGACGTGCGCCACCGGTGTACATGGAAGGAATGATCACATAATGATCCTGACCGACCAGTGGTCACAAACTCAATTTTCATCAGTAATTAATCAAAATAAAGGCATAATACAGTTAATGTTTGCTATTTTCAAAATAGTTTACTACAATTGACTTAAAATTTGAGTATGGCATTGAACTTAATATTTAGCAGTCGCAGTTAGAGTGTTGAAATTTGAGTTGAATATAGAACTTTAGTTTGACCTAATGCAGTCAATGTGTTAATGGAAAGTTTCCAAAGTAATTATGTATTTTAAAATAGGTTATTTTCGCCGATTAGCTAAGCATAACTAATATAAAAATGTGTTCAGTTTACGCCAATAAGGGAGAACTTTGCCATGGACATGTTCAGCCAATGCTCACAAATTTTCTTCACGGGCTTTGTTTGACATATACACGCGTTTTTATTCATCATTTCATGAAATTATGTCAGGAAGAGTGTTAATTAGGCTTGACAGCATCAAATGAAGAAAAATGCGCCATTAGGTCAAAAAATGTTTTAAAAAGATGAAAAAAACACGGAATGCTCCTGAATGTAATGCATACTAACAAAACATTGCTCAAAATATGAAGAAAAGAATTGAAGTGATAGTGATTTTTACAGTGAAAAACATGCACTAGTGCAGATGAGAAACCAATGCTGTGTGTGAGATAATAAGTACAAAATCATTATAAAACGGATTAAATTATAGCTTCCTCATTTCCCAATTTAGAACTGTCAATATTTACTTTAGTGCGTATAGCGATTTTTAAAATTTTGTTCCCATACATCGGTAATAGAGCGCATTTTAAGACGTTTTACACGGAGGATATTTTGCTCGCAAAATGATTACTTTTCGAGATATAACATTAATAACTTTCAGGGAAGAATAACATTATTTAGTCGGATTCGTCGTTGCCGCATTGTTGTAACACGCGCATTTTTTTAGCGCAAAAAAATTAGTCTCGATTTGGCTAAGTGAGGTTATTTTAGGTTTACCTCGGTTAGTTTATTTAACTAACCTAACATTAATTAACCAAACCTCACCTATCGTTACGTGAATACCGTATTACCGCATATTTATTAGTCCGTTTCTTCACTTTCAAATACGACGTTCCTATAATTTCAAAGTTGAATATCTCGAAAAGTCAGCATTTGCGAGCAAAGTGTCATTCATGTAAAACGTCTTAAACTGTATTTAATTACCGATTATTGAGAACAAAATTTCAACTAATTGACCTTAAGAATAAGCGTTATGACTCTATGCCGAAATTTATCTCCGATGCAAACGAAAATAAATGAAAAGAGCGTGAAAATCGGCTCCCCAAGCTGGACTCTGATCTTCATAAAAAACTCTGAAATGCTTGTCGCACATGTACCAGAGACAGATGCATCACACGATCATAAAAACCAATGACGTATCACTTGAGATAAAAAAAGTAGTAAATTCGGCACATAAACTTAAAAAAAATCGCTGCATAATTTCACTGAAGTACCCAGAATCACAGGACGACATTCCAGAGCTGCGGCCACAGCAGCTGCAGCGCTCAGCCATGCCTCGGCTCTCACATGTAGTTCAGAACTTGGATCCAAAAGTGACCAGTGGGATTTTCAATTGTCCTGCTCACGTAATTCATCTTCTATATAATTTATCGTTTGAGCGTTTCATAAGATTTAGTTAAGAAGCTGTCACAGCCACAGAAGCAACACAGCTACATGTAATTCCAACAAAAAACACCCATACATTGACAAGAACATTCATACTCAAAAGCGTCAATACTATTTGATATAATACAACGCCAGGTGTCTCCATATATTTTAAAATTAATTAATATTTTTGTGCATAATTTCTCCTATGTTCTTACAATAAGAATCTCATTGCACACATTCAATTGGTTGGTCCGTCTCTCTGTCACGCTCTTAAATGATGCTTAATGACCGTATCTGTGATACGAGTTTCACCAGAGCATAAGTACAAGAATATTTTAATCGCAAGCACTATCAGGACACATATATTTGTTTGTCATTCACTGTTTCAATATTTATTTAGGGGAAATGTCGAATCCCGTCATTTTTGGAACGTTACGCACCCTAATTAAAAATAGAATAGTCACATGGAAACACAAACCAGGAACAGCTGACGTCGTGAAGTAGCAAGCAGGAGAAGCACTAACAGCAATATTGAATGCAACAGTTATGGTCAAGAGATAGTTATGGTCAGAGTTATGGTCATTGCGTGTTACAGCTGAAACCCTGGCAGCAATATGGAGTGGCAGTAAACAGCAGCAGAAGCACTAACAGCAATATGGAGTGACAGTAAACAGCAGCAGAAGCACTAACAGCAATATGGAGTGACAGTAAACAGCAGCAGAAGATCTAACAGCCATATGGAGTGACAGTAAACAGCAGCAGAAGCACTAACAGCAATATGGAGTGACAGCAAACAGCAGCAGAAGATCTAACAGCAATATGGAGTGGCAGTAAACAGCAGCAGAAGCGCTAACAGCAATATTGACTGACAATAAACAGCAGCAGTAAACAGCAGCAACAACAGCAGCAGCACATAAGCAGCACCAGCACCGTTGCAGCAAAAACGACTGCACCAATCCACGGAGCTCTGGAGGAAGAATCCATTTCATGCCGGATTGCTTCTGACGCTTCTTTGTGAGGGCCCTCTCTTGTCCCTCCTGCCGCCCCTCTCATGTGTCCCTCCTGCCGTCCCTCTCATGTGTCCCTCCTGCCGTCCCTCTCATGTGCCTCTCCTGCAGTCCCTCTCTTGTGCCCCTCCTGCCGTACCTCTTATGTGTCCTCCTGCCGTCCCTCTCATGTGTCCCTCCTGCCGTCCCTCTCATGTGTCCCTCCTGCCGTCCCTCTCATGTGTCCCTCCTGCCGTCCCTCCCATGTGTCCCTCCTACCGTCTCTCTTTTGTGTCCCTCCTGCCGTACCTCTTTTGTGTCCCTCCTGCCGTCCCTTTCATGTGTCCTCCTGCCGTCCCTCTCATGTGTCCCTCATGCCGTTCCTCTTGTGTGTCCTTCCTGCCGTCCCTCTCATGTGTCCCTCCTGCCCGTCCCTCTCATGTGTCCCTCCTGCCGTCCCTCTTATCTATCCCTCGTCCTATCACAATTACCTCGCCTGAAATACGCAATTATGTGCGTCATGACATCAAGTCACTTGTTACTTCAACTTGAGCAGCAGCCAACGCTTTGCCAAATCTTCACTCCATGCCCACACCGAGGCTATTTTATTCGTTCTATACTTTCCGATCCGTGCTTGCTAATTTTCTTGCGGTGTATTGCCCTGATCCCACCATCACTTTTCCCTTAATGGGACTTTTGGTAGACAAATCGAATTACTTCATTAGGAATATTTTCTCCTGAGCGTCAGTTTACCCTCCAACTGTGAATGGGAGTTGAGCACATCTGGTTAGGAAGTGGGTGAGATTGAAGGAGAAATATAGTCATTGCTTTGAATGATGGCGGAGATAAATGAGTTTGGCATTTGGTGCATCATTCATCTTCGGAGTTGGGGTGTGCCCACTGGTTGTACTTCCTAAAATTTGAATTATTTTCGGTGCCAAAAAATGTCCATTTAGGTCACCCAAAAAATCCTTTAATTTTTATGTCACTTCTGCAACTCAAACTGAGACATTATGAGTTTGTTTGTCATATTTGAGTTTGTTTGTTGAGTTTGAGCTTGTTAACCATATTTCTTGAAGATCTTTTATTGAGCATCTTGCTAAGTTATCATTCACGGGAATTATTTGTAAATCTCGCTCAAATTACTCGGGTCACAAATAACGTTTATGTGAATAACAAGTTAATTGCAAAATATTAACTTATATAACAAGGAACACATGAGCTCTCGTAGAAGAGTCCTAACATGAGTAGGTTTTCGACGGTTTTGGTCGCTTGACTTCCGTCACTAAGCTTACATCTATCACTGCCAAATACCTTCTTCAACTTCATTATAAAGATGCACGCATTTAAGTTTAATTTGATCTCCAACTCGGCTCTGAGCTAATTTTTTGGGCCGAAAAGATTAATTACCCTTAAGCCAGAGAACTTGCATCTCTCCAAAGAAAAAAGATCAAATTTCCATCACCTTTCATTAGTTCTCACTTTGAGAGCTCCATGAAAATGAAGATCGAGGAACTTGCATGTGTCTAGCTGTTCGAGCTGTTGCTTGCGTCGGACTACTTGAGAAATACAGGGTGTCCATAAAGTCTCTTGACCATTTCAAAAATTTACCACGAATGCAATTAATAGGATATTCTATTCGAGTGTGTTTTATTGTATTTAGCGTTTTTTACGTTTTTACTTTATTTTAAAGTTTTATACTTTATGCTGAATACAATAAAACAAATTTGAGTAAAGCATCCTATCAACGGTATTGATTTTTATTTTTTGAAATAGTGAAGAGACTTCATGGACACCAGTACATCCTGCATAACTTGTCTGGAACACTTCAGAAATGCATTGCTACGAAGCCAGTTCCAGTGGTGAAGTTTGCACGGGTATGACTAAGTAATTTTAACATTTTCTTTGCTCCCTTTTGTTCAACTATGCTCGTGTTGTAGGTTTAATTTACAGAACAGGAACATCAACATGCAAAAAATTTTCATCAAAAGATCAGTCTATTAATTCATTGCAGATTTCAGTGTATGAATATGTATGACTGCATCATTGTTTCACAACATCCGCGTTACAGTTGTTGAAAAATAGAGTGAGTTATTTAAAATTGATTTGTGAAATAGTCACAGCAAAATCAATTTATGCAAGAATCGATTGATTGGAGTTAAGAATTGAGAAATATAAATCGAAAGCTCAAGCTAAGCCCAAAAATGAAACGCAATATTTCCTCTTGCATTACTTATGTATTTTGTGCATGGTGTCCTCAAATTTTATGGCAAATTTTTCTTTAGTGGAAACAACAAAGTGCTGCATAAAATCAAACAAAAACTATCAAATAGGATGCCGTTACCTAAATAGAACGTTTTGCGTCTACATCCATAATCAACAAATGGTTGTTCATACCTGAAACAAAACAATTCGAATTTAAAGTTGCAGTGAATTTATGGAATTAGACCTGAGGGAAAACTGAAACACGATAAAAATTTTGAAAATCATTGATGAGGGTCAATCACGTGCATGATATCTCCAGATGAAATTTTTTCCTACTATACACTTATAAATTCCCCATCAACGTAGATGAAGAAATTCAATACATCCTAATATCAACTTCAAGTGTGCTCACGAAAGCCATTCATCTTCTTTATATGTATACAGGCCACAAGAGTTTCTTTACACGCGTCTTGAAAGCGCTCGCGAGCACAATAGAGATTTTTAAAGACGCATCATAGGATCATTTTGGACGGGCTATTGGTGGCCAGTCAACAAGCGCATTATCGGCGCGGCAACCGCGGCCACCACATCCATATTTCATGAGGCAATAACGCACCGCCGCCGCCGTCGGCTAAGCCTACAAGTGTTTGGTATGGTGCTGGCGTCGGAAAAATTTGCGGTGCTACAACACCAATGCATTTCCTCAGAGGGCCATAAATTGTTCCTAAAAAAGGGACAAAATCAACAGCTGCCCCAGATGAAGTTTTCGAGCGAGGGTATTTTTACTGAGTTGAGGTTTTTGAATGGACAACTTCTGCACGTTAAAGTTTTGACGGTCCCCAACATTTCAGCTACCGCATGTGTGTTAAGAATTGTGATGCTTTCATTTCACAAGTAAGATACCCACCAATAGTCGACTCGGATACGTCATAGCCTTACAAGTCCTTGAGAAAGTCAAAGTTTTTGGTATTTCAATAATTATTGGGAGCTGAAAATATATTGAAAGAAACTATGGCCTCAATTCGAGATCACCTCGTTCTGCTCGAACCCTGCAGAGCTTACGATCTCTCTGTAACTAACTACATATAGTACCTATATAGTCAAACTTTATAAAAACAGTTAATAACACTCCTTCAATGAAATGATGTTTCACCAAAATTGAGTTTACGCAACAAACATTAGCTTTCAAAAACCTCATAAATAACTAACTCCACAACGCAACAACAGATGCACCAGTCATACCGTTGCCCATTCCATTCATGCGGCTGATCAGCGAATTGAGGCCTAATTCTTCTTTTTCCCTGTGATAAGAAACACCAAACTCGCTTTACATTGCCTCGGCTTTTATTGGAAATAACAGTTCCTTTAATGACATGAGCGCAATAACCAAGAATAGCAGAAACTTATCTTAGTTAACAACACTGCACTGTACTTAATCAACAGATCAAGTTGTAGCTACTCAAAAATATTACAATTGTAGCAAAACAAGTGGAGCGAATGTTGCAGGGCAAGTCACAGTTTTTATGAGTCACCAATATCTTTGGGTATGTGAAACCGGAATTCAGATAATGTAACTTACATTTATTTATCAGTGAATGCGTGAAGTTTACCTGTACTATTCTATTCTATATGACTATTCAACTACTATATGAGGTAAATCAATTCAAAATTATTCATTCCCTATTGAATGCTGGCACGTCCTTTATGATGAAAAAGCGACTGTTCCGGTATTAATTAATAACGCTGAAGGTGAATATAAATGACATGTCGATTTTTTTTAGATCTGCCTCACTCTACTTGATCTAACACCTGTTTCTTTTCCAACGCATGGTTGTATTTTTAGACACATTTTTTACCCTAAATCGATGATGAAATTAGGAAGGGGAGATGAATTGGTCAATTTCGTAAATATTTTTGTTGAATGAAAAATTTTACGAAAACGTGGTGCAACAATGTTCCTAAAAAAATTGTTTTATGAGAAAGAATGACAAATATGCAAGTCAACGGAACGACTTAGGAACAGGTTGCTGTTGGAAAATGAATGAGATCGAATAGTTGAATACATTCTTAAAATACAGATAAAAGTATACGAAAATCAGGTTTCGAGAAATTCCATTTGCGAAGTTACGGAAAATGCATATCACCTAAATCAAATGTCAAATTATTCAGACTGTATTATTCGAACATGTTTGTAGGACTGCTATGTGTTCGGCAAGTGTACGAATCCCTTGGTCTTAAAGCCTCTGATTATCATCGCAGCTTGGATCTGACTTCATTTCCCAACTCACTTTGAAAAGTGCTTGTACACCAATTGATGGAAAAAAGACTTTAAAAGGATATCACATGTGCATGCATTTACCATAGAATCTGAGAAAAAAATCGGGGATTCTTAATGTTTGGAAAAGCAAATTGCATGCATATTTTGCTTGCTCTTATCTCTCAATAATCTAATAAAATTCAATAATGCTATGTAATGGAACAATAATCCGGTGTAAATCTTCTTCTGAATATCAAACGAAAAAGGATGTTGTCTCGATTTCACTTTACCTTCAAACTTAATACTAACTTTTAACGTATTCTTGTACCGAGTGTCCTATTTAGCATATTCCAAATGAAACAAAATAATGTTGAAAATTAAATTAGTATGCTTGTGCACCATGTGCCATGTATACATGGTGACGAAGCAATTTCGACCACACAGTTATTAAGCAAAAAATGCATATTTCAACGATCCTAACCTTATGTTAAAGTTTGTTCTACAAAGTGCTTGTCACTCATTATAAACAGCGCAACCATAATTATCCCAAATTATGAAATTTTTATAAATGGAAGGCACATTAATATTTTCTTCCTAATAATGAACTTTCAAGGGAAAGTTCCTAATCAAGGGAAAATTTTTTATTCCCCCTTCAAAATGGCTCAAGAATATGTTAAAAATACCTGCCCGCTTGCACTTCCCGCTACATGTATGAACGTACAGTACCAAAAATCTTGGGAGTTTTGGGACATCTTAGAGCAATCCCCTCTGCCTGCACGGCTGGCGCGCAGCGATGAGCATCTGCAAGAATTTCTATTACTTTTAGATTTGTTTAATTAACTCTTCTTGACAGACCAAAACAAATTTCCCTTATGCCTTAATTCTCAGCAAGTTAAAGTCTTGATATTAATTACTTTGAAGCCCTATTTAACAGAACTTACGCTCGGTAAATTCCTAAATTTTTAGTTCGATGGAAAAGTGGAGTAATTTTTCAAACTAAAAGTCAGAGCAAATCTTTTTCGCATTCCTATTGTACGGCCACCAGCCTTGTTTAAAAATATAATCCTCAGCTTTCTGATTTAAATTGAGTTTGTATTTGAAGTTTCTGATCGTAAATAATTTAAACAAGCTAAGCATTAGAGTACCTGCTTTGGGGCCATCACACTGTACAAAGCTCAAAAATTACAATTGATTGAGGATAATTAATAATTAAGCACGATAATTAGGCACAATAATCAAATACAATCATTAAACACAATTCTACAAACTCATGCCGCTCATATTGCCATCCGACCTTGTGAATTTTTACGACACTTGCATATCTTATTCTTTTTTCTCATGTATGAACAACAACACATCGTCATATGCAGTTACCCCTACTCAAATACCGGTCGAAATTTACAAGCTCGACCTAACGCACGTAAGTCAATAAATTCTCAGCATTTGCACTTGAGAAAATGCAATTCAAAATTGCTAGGCTAAATGCAGTTGCATTTATTCGCCTCAAAATACGAAATCCTTCATTACAATGCACCTCATAAACGCAACGCAAACGGGCAACCCCCAAAAAAGAACATTATTTCCAAAATATTTATAGAATTGATTCTATCCAATCCCACTCGTAATATCATATTGCGTTCAAATATCAGACATGTTATTATCATTTCCTCCTCGAATATGCTCAAGGTTCCTCAATATTATCCATTTTGCCCAGAAAAGATTTATTTCACCATAAATTGAATCGCAAGCAGCCGGCCTGAAGGCTGGTGTGCGCGATGTCCCTTCACCAAAAACGGCCATTCGGTGGCCTGGGCCAGGATGCGGTGGAGAAAGGGCGTTGGAGCGAGGCCATGTTTAATCAACAAGCTCCTAACGGGATATTTCAGACGTTATGGGCTTCATGAAGCTTTATTGGAAAGGATTTCATCAGAGGCTATGATGCGGAATATTGCTTCGTCCGCATTTCCGCGCTCCAGCGAGTCTGGGGATGCTGGTCCGCAGCTTCCGCTGGACTCCCATTGAGACCGGTGTCTGGATTACTGGACATGCTGGATCGTAGATGTGGAGCGCGTTGGGACTGGATTACTGGACAAACAGGATAGTAGATGTGGAGCTCGTTGTGACTGGATTAACAGGTGACGCTGGATATTAGATGTGGCGCTCGTTGGGACTGGATTATGGGATACGCTGGATAGTAGATGTAGAGCTTGGAACTGGATTACTGGATACGCTGGAAGAGAGCGATGTATTGGTTAGAACTCAGGGAATTAACTGTCCCTGAGAATGAAGCAGAACTACATCAAGAAGCAAAATGCTGCGATAACTAAGCTTGGTCAATATTAAACTCACCTATGAAAACGATATCATTACCTGAACTAAAATTACATAAAACGATTTCATTGTCGAGACATAACTCTGACCTGAAAGTCTGGAATTAGAATTGCCAGATAAGAAGAAATATACGACGGAAATAGTGGAGGATCTTTAAAAAAGCCGCAGGAATTATGACAAGATGCTTTCTTCAGTGTATGGCCCCGGTTCACGTTTCACACTCCAATTTGTTTTAAATAAAATTGATGTAGTTGAGCAGGTAACTGACTTATGCATCAACAGTGTAAGTTTACCGACCGGAGAATGCATATCTGCATTACGGTATTTGCAAAAGCATGATGAATAAATGCATCTTCAGTGCTGTGCTTGCTAGGATTAGCAATGATTCAACATACTAAGTTATCTTACGTAGCAGGATTTCTATGAGCAGCAGAGTTATATGGAAAAAAGGCTCCCATTTTTGCAGCAAAGTCATTTTACCATGCATCCTGCGAAATTTATTCATCTTCCGTGTTAAGTTCCCTCAGAGTTGGGGCTGATTTACGATTGGTTGCGTCACTGTCGACCCTCTGGAGGCTGTCCAATCATTGCGTCCGGTGTAGCGGAATTATCGTAGAGCCACACCACACCTGGTGGTGGTGGTGGTGGTAGGTGGTGAGGGACGGAGATGATGGTGGTGGTGGTGGATGGGTGATTTTGGTAGTGGGAGTTCAAGCGTTGATAGTTGCTGCGCCTAGAAGTAACAAGAAATTTTCGGGTTCTCGATGTGCTGAAGTGGAAGGTAAAGATGATGGCTTAGAGAACGCGATTGAAATTGAAGGCTAAGGCTGGGAGTACACGATTGAAATTACCGACTAAAATCAACAAATTGGGATAGAGACAATGAAGACAACGATCCTTCTAATTATACACAGACTCAGCTAAGAGGAATTAAAACTTATGTGTCTGAACAGCAAGATTAAAGATAAAAGTCAAGGAATCTTATGAAAGACTGCCAGAATTCAGACAAAGACTTGCAAAGCATCAGGGCACAAGCTTGGACTCTGAAAATAAAGTTTGAGTGTAAAATTTAAAACAGTAATACGTCATAAAGTCGATCTTTGAATCATAAATCGTTTTTCTCGAGCCTCAATACCATCGAATAAATTTTGTCCTTGTTGCTGAACTGGCACAATACTTGATCCAAGTTATGATCAACAGGAATTAATATTTACCGTACAAGTTGATGTTTTATTGTGTGATGGCGGATAAATCGAGGATAGACTGTATGTATCTCTAGAGACACGCTTCACTTGAAGGAAGACGCAAATGACATAAGTCAGAAACTTGATTCGTGGAAACTCTAGCGAAAAATCTCCAAGTGCCTTGACATGGTTTATACCAGTCAGGTGTGTGATCAGCCACTTCGAGATGCAGGTATTATACGGGCAGGTTAACAGGGCGGCGTGTTAGCATTATTCGGGCGCGTTAACACGGCGGGTGTGTTAACATTATACGGGCGCGTTAACACGGCGAGTGTGTTGACATTATACGGGCGCGTTAACACGGCGGGTGTGTTAACATTATACGGGCGCGTTAACACGGCGGGTGTGTCAACATTATACGGGCGCGTTAACACGGCGGGTGTGTTAACATTATACGGCCGCGTTAACACGGCGGGTGTGTTATTATACGGGCGCGTTAACATTACAAAGTTGTGTTAACATTATACGGACGGGTTACCACGCCGCTCACAGCGGTACCCACTGAGATACGCAACAGACTCTGGCGTGGCATCATAAGCAGACCGAAATTTGCCTCATTTCTTGGTCTGATCGTGTCAGGCCTGATGTTTCGTGCTGCCTGATAACCCAGGGAGTAATAAATCCTGCTAGGGCGCCCTGGGCTCGCTACCAGCCGCACTCACCAGGAGCATCAGTTTTGTCACTCATTCTTAACTATTAATTTCAAAATCACATATCCATAGTTAAGGGTCATATACAATAAAGTTAAGGGTCTGGTAACTGTCAAAAGTCATATAGAAAATTTCTAAATTTATTTATTTCAGGTTGTAAATTGATGTGTCTTCCAACCAAATTTGCGACTTCCCCGTGTGAATTGCCAATTCTTTCAACAGGTAAAGTGTAGTCAAATCTTGAACTCAAAGTCCGTAGATTTATTAGAGAATTTTAGCTCTGTAATGCATCATTCATCATTTCACAACATCTGCGCCCGGTTTTTAGTAAGAAAACAACATATTTCACTCATTGGCTCACAAATAAATCAATAAGAAAACAATTGTTCAAAAATGTACAGTATGAGCTAAAAAGAAGTCCCTACGAAACAAAACAAATAGATAAGATTCACCAGTGTTACGCAGACTCCCTTATTCCTTTACCCCGTAGTATTACTCTAAGACGAAAAAATTTGCTGGTGATGTTTACTAAAATACTGTCAATTCTATAAAATTATACAACACTGTTCATAAAAAGCAACGTTTCCATGATACTAACATCATCTTCGGGCTGAAAAAATATATGCGAAATAATTACTGCCACACTGATAAAAAAATGTAAATCTAAAACTCTGGCTCCATCAAATTCAATAAAGATATTGGAAATCTCTGTGCAAGATGGGTAGAAAGGAAAATATTTGTACAATAGGAATTTGAAATCACATCACCAGATGACAAGTTAACATTGCACAACAGCTATATGTTCATGACCCCAGTTCACAATCATGCGAAGATTTCAAACTTTTAAGCTGCAGTCCCATCGAATAATTTTCGAGCAAAAAATCGTTTGTATATTCGTTGAGGACAGATTTAAGTTTATGGACATGCAATGCTTCTATTGATTGAAAATACTCTTTTTTAATAAAATGAAATCAAATTTACGTACTTGAATGTAGGGCTTGCAACTGGAACTTCGACAAGGAAATGATTAAAAATAGCAACACGATATTTGTGCGCAGTCAGTTCTTGTTTCAGGGACATCCTAGTCATGCCAATGTAACATTTATTATGAGACCAGCACATTTTCTGTCACACTTGAACTGATATTTCACATTTGCTCTGTCTAGATCAATGACCCTGTATCGGGAAATATTATTTATTACTTAGAGATGATTAAATTTGCAATTTTTGATAAAACATACATAAAATTATACAACACGAGAATCGCAAAATCGATCATTTCTATGTCAGAAATAATATTTCCAGATAAATGATCAGTGATTTGGACAGAGCAGGAAAGATTTATCAGTTCAAGTGGGACAGAAGAGAATGTAAGTCTCTTAATAAATATTACATTGCATGATTATGATGACCCTGAAATAAAGACTGACTGTGAACAAATATCAACAAGTCATTTTTAATCATTTCCGCGTTGATCATAGTTGCCAGCCCTGGAATGAAGACCAATCTTCTAGTACAAAAATTTTATACTATTTTGTTCAAAATGGAGCTCATTCAAATAATAGCAGCATTGCATATCCATAAACTAAACCTTGCCGTCAACGAAATTACAAATTATTTTTTTGCTCTAAACTTATTCTATGTATAGGTCACAAGCTTAGAAGTGTGAAACCTCTACTCGATCGTAAACTTTGCCTCTGTCTCTGGGGTCACGAACATGTAACTGTTGTGTAATATTAACCAGTCATTTGAGGATTGTTTAAAAATATCGTCTTTATTCCCATTGCACTGTGATTTGCAGTATTTTTTATGGAGTTTGATGCAGCCAGAGTTTTGATTCATATTTTTTAATCAACGTGACTGTAACCATTTTTTCTACATATTTTCAGCCTAAACATAATGAGAGTAACACCAGAACATTGGTTTTCATAGACAGTCTTAGAGAATTTTATAGAATTGAGGGTGTTTATTGAATATGATCAGCAATTTTCTTCATCTTTTAACACGGGATGAATTTGAACGATTTCGCAAAGTTGAAATGTTAGAAAAGAAAATACACTTCAGTAGTACGATGCGATCGAGGAATCAAAGAAACGGTGGAACAATTTCAAACTCACAGCTGACAGAGATGAATTTTGGTATTTTAGGTACATGTACATGACTTATAAAAAAATTGTGAGTTACAATCGTAGTTAAAGTTATTGGTGTTATTTTCATTTAGTTATTGGTGATGAAATAAAAATTGCGATGAAAATTTAATGTCGAATTTTTTGCTTTGCGACAAAAATAATGGATATTGAAATTAACAGATTGTTTGGTATTAAATGTAACATTTGCCATCTTGAGAAAACGAAAGGGATTACGATTAATAATAACTAAGTAAAAGTAGACAAAACAGCATTTAAACAACGGGGAAATAAAAAAGAATTAACTCCTAAATTCAAAGCTTTTATTTTGAAATCTCACAATTGCTGTGGCCGAACGAAAATATTAAATGATTTATGTGTGTCAAATGAAATACGTAAATAAATATGTGTAAATTTAGTAGCCAACGTTCTTCTAACACATTCCCCGTGTACTGAGCCACACGTGTACCAGTTGGTAAATTGCTCATTCATGTACCGGTGTAAATGAATGACATTTCATCTGTTTCGCAATCTTTTTAAAAAAATATCTAATAACACAAGGTGAAATGTTATCGTTCGATTACATATCATTTTTCTTAGGACGGATAAAAATATTTTCGAGCAGTAACTTTTACTTCCCAATTTTGCTACTTACAACCTAACCCAACCAAATATTATCAACCACGAAAATGAGGTGAACGTGCTAACTTTAATTCATGTAATTTCAAAAGTAAAGCATTTCGCAAAATTTCCTTGCAGCTTTGAGTAAAAATTTAAATTTATCGGCGTGTTGGCCTGACCTGTTGATGAAGCATGTCTTCAATGCCACATTTTTCAGGTCTGAATCTATACCAGAATCTACAATATTCCTTAAGCGAGAATGAAAACTTATAAAAAACTGCATCCAAGTAAACGTAAGCCGATGGATTCGACTTAAATTTTGTATCTTGACTCTTTGTTAAGCTGTGCATTCAGCATTCCGTATGAAGCATGGCTGCCAGAATACCCATATCCTGGTAAAAATGTTCGTGATTTTACCATTTCCAAGAAAAAATTTGGCTTAAAGGAGCTCTCAGTATCAATCATCATACAGAGTTCCCAGTAAATTAACTTATTTTCATACCAAAATTTTATTTAAAACACTGAAACAATAAAGATTACTGGCCTTAAAATACCGCGTGGGTGTTCCATTGGCGTGAAGGTAGTTCGGCTCCCAGCTGGAGGACCGTTTTACATATCTAGAATATTCTTAGCTGTGAAGTAGAATCCTTTTGGGTATCAGAAAATAGTTCTCCAATTTCTATTTATATTTTTGTTCACACAGTGATCAGATTATTTCAAATGTATGCTACACACATGTTTGCCGCGGTCTATTCTGTTTCCCCATCGGAGATATATATAGACACACAAGTTACACTGGTCAACAAACATAATGCTTCGGAGACCAAAGTAGCATTTTCCATATAGTTTTAGGTTGCTGGTAACAAACATCATGGTTAAAATTGTTTGGTAGCTATACTTTTCGTGATACACTTACATGTCTCAACACGTTCCTAGAGGCTGGTGGACGTGTATATTACTCAGTACGCTCAGTCTCTCTGCCCTCAGTATTGTTTCATCAGTCACAGAAGGTGTTTGTGCTGTACAAGTTTAAATTTGGAGGGCGAAAGGTAGGTGATTTTAATGTAAAATACTTGATAAACTTAAAATCAATTTTTACTGAGCAAGCATGGAAAAGAGGTACCAGGGTAAATGGAACACAATAATGCATGCAGACAATTGCTGGACACTGACAAGAGACGACTGTTCAACCTATTATAAGCGTCAAGCAAAAAGGCAAAGAGTAGATATGGATTAGAGTGTAAAACATAATGACAAATACTGTATATTAAAATAAATTAATCAAATATTGCATGCCTCATATCTTTGAACCTGTAGCCAATACACATTTTTCAAGGTGATATTTGGATTCATTGAATCAAAATACATCAGAATCAACTAATATCATTTAAGAAGCACACAACTTTTCAAAGTTTGTTGACCAGTGTTATCTAGTAGATCTTCAAGAATCATTCGCGCCTCAGGTCTCCGGTCAAAGCTCGCACTGGTCCGAGTCACATGCGCACCACCCTGCCGTCATGGCAACATGCCTGTACTGTGTGACAAACACCTCACCATTCTGTGTAGGGAAATACTAATTCGTTTCTATTTTCCTAAAGTTAACAACGAGAGTCACGAAGTTTCAAAGCTGAGTGGTAATGGAACGAGTTTCACTTACCTAAAATTATCCGTACTTTCAAATGATCATTAAGAACCTGTTAAACAGGAAGTCACCAGCAGCTTAGTCGGAGCCACTTAGTGTGGGGTAATGGACTCAAGCGACATGAGTGAGGATTGAACGTGTTTGCCAATGTTGGTTTGTCATCAAATAATAAGAACTGCAAAACAATTCTTGAATAGAACGTACTAGTCAATTTTGATTCGTCATTAAATAATAAGAACTTCAAAAAAATTTAGATAAGAAGATAAGAAAAAACACTCCAGGAATTTTTTAAGTTGTTGTTTCTGAGGATCCTGAAAGAAAAGTCCGCACTGATGTCTCTCTAATTATGATCAGATTTTACGAAAAAAAATAAAATAATGACAACAATTTCGTCTTTCACATATTTTCTCAGTTCCATTCACTTATAAAATTTTCATACGTTTGTTAACACAACTAAAATTTGAGCTTGGGTGTATAATGCTTAATATTCCAATTGAACACTTCTTCTTCCTAAGTGTAAACTGTAGTTAATGTTTTCAAAAAGCTTATTTGTGCTGTGGAAGCATTTCTACTAAACTTGATCACTATTTTCTGTCAATATCAGCTCTATTTATCGTAATTATGATGAAAATTATCACCATAAGTGGTTTTAAATTCTGAATTGAGTCGTAAAAATAGTTTAAAACTATTTTTTTCTCGGATCCTGACCACTCGTTCATCATGGAATCAATTATGTACGGAGATTAAGGCACAAACTTAGAAGGATTTACTCACAGTCCTGACCAAATGTTTCAAAATATTTGCCATCCATCACGGTGTGTGGAACAATAGATTTGTTTTCTGACAAATCCAAAATTTGTTATATTATTTTATTTCAGAGTTTTCTATCGCAGTGGATAGTTTTCAGATATGAACGGTAGGATAGTCTCCTGTAGCGAGCTGGACTGTTTTTGAATGTGTACGGCATGAGATGCGCCGAGCGTGCTACATAGATGATCGTTGAACATAAAAAGTATATTTAAGAATATACTGAAATTTAAAGCACTGAATACACTCGAGCATGTCAACTCCAGCACTTTTTACTTCTATAATACTCGCTCACTTTCCACCTTACAGAATTTCGTTTTATAAATGGTCTAGAATGAGAGTAATTTCGCACTAGGAAATGAGACCTGGGTATTATACCGTGCGACACATTTGATTTACTGCACTGATACTTGGACAACGAAACGTCAATCTGAAAGACTTTTAATCAACAAGCTGAGCTGAATAAAGAGGCTCATCGGGACAATTAAACAGGCTCAATTTTTCCAATGAAGTTGAGTCTTTTTTGGTTTTCAGTCAACAGTTTCCAAAAAAAAAATTTTCAATCACATAACGATCAAATAATTTCATATGTATGCTGCACAAATATTTGCGGTTTATATTTTGTTTTCCTATCAAAGATAGGAACAACTATTCTCACAAAGAAGGCTTTTTCTGTTCTCTGGGATCCCGTTAAATAAAAGACACTTCCACATCCACCAAAGCTCTGAACTTCCTTGTACGGAATATTTTTATTTTAGCTCTCATATTAACGGTCATCACACATGACGTTCATAGCTGTGAGAACATAACAAGAAATTTCGAGATCAATTGAGTCGACAACAGAGCGACCAAGAGACGTTTATGATTGAGTGAACGTAGACTAGACCATCATGCACGTAGTTTTGCATTCAAAACTTCTAAGCTAAAATTTTTAGAACTTGTATCCACTTGGGAGCACGAAGCATTCCAGCGCTGGAGTGGGACTGTGTGCATAAACAATCCTATAAAGATTTCACCACAATGACACAAGATATAATTGTAATGCTCGTCATGGCTCCAAATTCCAGCTCCTACCAAGCCCGACGTAGCTCCTATACAAAAAGGTTTCACCAGCAAAAACCAAAAGCGGCCGACCCGCGTCACGCTTGATTTTCGAAAAACTTATTCAATTAAATTAAATTAAAAAAAGGGAATCGAAAACTATTTGGTCGTTTTTATGTTGGTTACTATTTGACGTATAGTCTCCATTTTGCATAGGCCTACTTTAGGCCTCTCCCAATGTAAGCTGAGTAGTCAGTTGTCAGGATGTTTGATGACTGACCGCTCCCGTAGAAATTTCTTTATCGTGTTTGTTACGGTCTTCCACGAGTTTCCTCTATTGTCTCGTAGTATAAACTAGTAGTAGTAGTAGTAGTAACATGGGTTTGCTAGCGCTTCAGTTATTCTTGAAGAGTATAAACTAGACTTAACGAAAGAGACACACAGTAAAATTTAAATACAGATAAAAAGCTATAAAACATGATAATATGTCGTTTTGAAATTTACGTATTGCAATACATACATGAATAATATTTTCACACAGTCAACAAAAAAGTCAAAGCGCGTGACAACATCAAAGAAGCAATCACTGGCCTGAAGGAGAATAATCTCTCCTCTGAACCGTCTCCTACAATTGCACCTACGTTAACTATCTGTGTTCAGATACTTTGTCCTTTCATCAAATTGAATAGCGATTTTGTGTTCCAGGTAGTCGAATCGGAAAAACTATTTTCCCATTAGAAAAGCACATTTCATTTTTCTTAAAAGTCATGAGAGATGTTTCAGGCCAAGCCAATTCACCTTTACATGATTTAGCACACAGCGTTATGATGATAACGTTCGGATTTCACTCGTTCTACACTAATACAAGACATACTGTGGTACCAACTGTATATCATCTAAGCGACGCAGTCTCAACCCTTCTAACCTAATAATACCCGTCGTGTGTTTATTTATATATTTATTTATATATCTGTTTGGTGTCCGCTTTTCAAAAGAAACATAGGATGTCCGAGTTTGCGGTATCATGGATACCGAGTTCCTCAGTGTATTGAAAGATGGCCTTACATGCATTGATATGTGTGACATTTTATCAGGATAGATTTGGTGAGGACATGATAGGCTAGAATAGGTAAGTAATGTTGACGGAATTTTTTCACGGGTTCGCTTAGCTTAACGATGACGTTGTCAGTGTATTTTCCACGGGTCCTGCTACTACCTAATAATACCCTTGGTTTATTTGTTTGGAGTCCGTTCCTTCCATTTCTCATTCACGCTCATAAGGATAGTTATAATGACCGTATCTGTGATACGATTTCACCTGTGCACAAGTACAAGATTATTTTTTACCACGGATACTGTTAGGAGGGATATATTTGTTTGTCATCCACATCAAAAAAATTTCTTCAAGAAAGGTATGGAATCCCGTCATTTTTGGCGGGCCGTACACACTAGTATATAATAAAACACCCCGTGTCTCCTTAAATTTATAAATAATTAAGTGAACTTTTTTTTTGTGCGTCATTTCTCCTTTTTGGTTACAATGGGAATCTTATTGAACACATTAAATTTGTGGAGAATTTTATGCACTTGGTAGCAATTTATACTACATGCAATAGGAGCCGTTCACCTCTGTCTGTTTGTTCGTGTGTCACACTCACCAGCAGAAAGTGTGTGATGAGCGTATCTGTGATACAATCAACTCCACAATTATTTTCGGCGTATTAATCACGGTAGAGGAAACAAGGTAGGTTCAAACGAACCTTTTTTTCGTGGACGATGTGGTTTTTCTGACGTCACGGCAATGAACCAATAGCAGCGCTCGTATTGCATCTGGTAGCACTGCAACCCCCAAATTTGGCTCCACTATTGGCCTAACGAAATTGCGTTTTGGCGACGTCATAAAGTTTGTTTGAAATAAAGCCTTTCTATTTACTAGTGGTATTAATCGATCCGATTCGGGTACGGAATGTGTATCGCGTGTATTGTTAGGAAATAGGAATGTGTTTCATGTGATTTGTCGAACATTATTATATACTTTTGACGGGCCGTGTGCACTCGGCCTTATCAACTCAAGAGAAATTAAAAAAAAAAATTCTTCAGGCGTTTTTTCATTTCGCCTTCTTTCTTATTCCAAATAAAGGAGGAAAAATAAAAATATTAAAACCAACTCTGGAACTTATAGTGTATTATTTCATCCGGAAAATTTCTAATTGTTCATACGACTTTCCTTGCTTACTTACCCGGCAAATAATTGAATCACTTCATTATTTTGAAAATTTGAAAAAAATTGTTTGGCATGAACGAAAATGTTGCGAATTCAAGAATAGAAGCGGCTAGATTACGCCAACAGGAACGGTGACGAAGACTGCAAAATGAACGAAGAGAAGATGAACGATGAGAGTATCGGGGGGTGGACTAGTCAATGCTATATAATGAAATGCCAGGTGCCTCCATAAATTTATAAATAAATATATTTTTTGTGCAATATTTCTCTTATGTTACTACAATGGGAGTCTGCTTGCATGGTTGGTATCATGGATACCATTCAAAATCTATTTAAAACCTGACATCTGCCCACTTTTGTATATAAATCAAAAATATTCCGTAAAAATTTATTCTATTGTTTAGAAAATGCAGCTTATCGCGATGAAAAAGATATAGCAAATTTTTTCAAAAACGTCTCGGCTATAATAATTAAATTAAAAAATAAAGCACATTTGTTGCCTGCTTGGTTGTGCGTGTGTCTGTGACGTTCTTAAGGATGCTTAATGGAAAAGGGAGAACTCAGCCACAATTCCCCTGTCCACCCAAGTGTCGAAAATGGGTACCGGCTTGACCGGGGGTACCCGTCATTGCGTCCTAGTGTTAGTTATAAGGCATTTGAAAAACTATTGTACAAGATGATATGTATTAGGCTTGATTATTGGAGCAAAGCTTTTTTTTAATGACCGTAACTGTGTAACGAGTTTCACTAGTGCGCAAGTACAAGTCCATTTTAATCGCGAGTACTACCAGGATGAATGTACAAGTACATGTCTGTCATCCGTCATCTGAAAGACTTATTCAGTGTAAATATTTCATCTCGTCATTTTTGACGGGTCGCGTACACTAGCTGAGGAATAATGAAGTCGGCCCGTAGATAGTCATCAGAGTTACACTTTGCAGTGGTACCTTTGCACTTGTCAGTTGAGTTCCTCATACACGACGGGCCCTAAAAGCTAGAACTACTGTATTCAACACCTTCAACTCGGTAATTACTTTAATTTTTACGAATTCACTGTTTTTAGATGGAGGAATGTATCCGTGATACGTTGTACTATATCTTCGTCATGAATATATTGATTTAAATCTCA
>JACJUY010009305.1:19514-33764 GCA_014220935.1 Platorchestia sp. MABIK | reverse complement strand
TGAGACAAAAAAAAAAGAATATCCATATTTGCTTAATTGCCAAGACAAATCATTTGCTCGTTGAAACTTTAAAATACGATGAGCATAGTACAAGCCATATGTCGTAGAAAATTGTCGAAAACTGCTGAAATGTCTGTTGAAGAATAGTTTACATGAGCAATAGAATGCTATAACGGCTTCCATTGGTCAACCCGAGTACTTCAACGAACATTTTACTTTAAAATATGACTTGCGTCACCTGCAGACTCGGTCACTGCAATTGACATTGGTATGAAATCAACAATTTGGAAATACGTTCAACTGGCCTTTGTTACCTAAACACCCAAAAATCTCATAGCGATTGGTCAATGACTTCAACAATGTTTCATTTGCGGAATATTTATTGGCTTATTAAAGAAAATAATATCCTCGGCTCAATAAAAATTACGGATGACTGGTAATTATTTCAACTCGATTCACTAATTAATATTATACAAGAACTTAAATCAAAATAAAAAGAAGAATCAATGTTATAGGAACATTTATTAATGCAAACATTTTGGAATATAATTATCGCATCAATAAGTGTTCTTCTAATCATGAAAAAAAGATTCCTATAAGCACTATTGAAGTCAAATCATTATATGCTTCGCGTTACGAAAAGTTCATCGAACTAAATTTTCAAACTTGTCTTAACCAAATAAATCACAACTTCCGGTGTTCCTCTACCCTTCCACTGACGCTCCAAAAACACTTCCTTGTTAAAATACAGCTTTACGCAAATCAAATCACAACTCGAGTATTTTCGTCAATAGATTCCGAATCATCATCATCTCAATTCTCACATACAAGTCCGTTTATTTGCCATATAACGACAAAAAAAATATTAGCTGGATTGACCTAAACTGCTATCGATGACAAATTTTCGGTTGCATTACACAAGGCTATACAAATTGAATAATTCGAAAGTGATTTTTTTTCTATTTCGAAATTTTCCAGCAACTAAACTCGAGTGTGCACTTTAATACGTATAATAGCCGTTAATATAATACATTAACAAAAGCTTCGCTAGATACCAATATCATATTACGAGACAGGGCATGAATTACAAGCCGAAAGCATTCACACTTTCTTCTTCGCTGACGTTCACAGTCCTCCAAGATCCTCCTTTAACAACAGAGTGAACGTTTACACGCATGCAAAGTACCATTTCATCGAAATAATGTGGCCTTATAATATAGGACACACTTTAAAGTAGAGTTTTCAGATTCTAAAATCCATTTCGTCAATAAGAAATCCTACGAACTTCAAAAACACAGTGGTGAATGCTATCCTATTTTCATTTAGCTCCTGATACATAATTATATTGAATAACCAGTTAATAACCATCCACATATTTATTCACGACATTTTTTATTCTATACAAAATACCAACCATTTAATGCACACACAGTATATGAAGTACGTATGTTCAAAATGTCTTCGCATAGATTACGAGTAAACGCGAGTAAACATCATATAGGGATCAAGTGATAGGACTAAAAGTTAGGGATTACCAGAACAAAAATTTAAAAATTGAGCCACGAAAAAAAAAATTTCCTAAACAAAATAATTTCATTTAGGCCTCTACTACGCAAAACATTCACGAATGGCGTTTCGTAATGACAATCAAGAATATTAAGTTAAGACTAATATCACAATTTATGCTAAACAAAAATTATCTCATCCCCTAAGCCAGGGGTCTCCAAACTATGGTCCGCGGGTCACATCCGGCTCGCCACGTAATTTCATCCGGCCAGCCAAACAAATTCCTGGGTGGTGACCTTGTAAAAATAATTATCTCACGACTGGAATCGCTCAATTAAATGGTTATTTTTTCATTTTTTATTTCTTCGGACTATATGAATGTAGAAAATAGTCTTACATTAAAAAGTTAGGAGATCCCTGCGGCCTAAGCGAACAGGGCAGGCAATGCAACCATCTAATCCACTATGAATAAGCAGCGATTAGCGCAAATAAGATGTGTGGAAAGGCAAAGAAAGGAAAGCAGTGAATGACCTAGTGACGAAGCGAGTGTTGTAAGTAGAGAAATACAATAGTTTCCAGCAATGATTATAGATCAATATATATATATATATTTAGGTATATGCAACAGATGTTGTCAACAAAGCGAGAAGCTAACTGTAAATGTTAGTAAACAAAAATAAGAATACGAGAAGCTACCAGTAAATGTTGGTAAATTAATAGAAACTGTACGTTATCAAGTGAGTCAATTGAGAGTGTTACCAGATATTTATTTTTAGGCTCACAATGTTCATATTTCTGTCCATTCAAAATCTGCAAGACCACTGAAGAACGAGAGCACCTTCGGGTTCATTGATAAACCATAAAGCACTGGTTGGTACGTTGTCTGCATTTGATCTCAAATGTTAACTCCCGCCAACCAGAGTTCCTCCAATCATGTTCTGGAAAGACTGTGGATACTCTGCCACAAACTTCCTAGCTGTCATGTCCAGGGCCTTCTTGCTAGGCTCGTGAGTTACCATCATAGCGGCTTCTATGACGACGCGTAGCATCTCGCACCTCGACCTTGGCGTAGGTCGAGCTTTATTTCCAACCACATCGATAATATCACGACTGGATATCTTCTCCAACGGAACCTCTAATTCGTGTGCCCAATTGGGATTGATGAGGCCAAGTGAGGAAGTCATCACTGAGCCTGAATACAACACTGAACCATCTCAGTACTTGTAGATGGTTGATGCATTGTTGGGATCCGATGCATTTGCAGCAGCTTTTTTAACCGTGAAAAAATCAATATATAGTGATATGAATTAATATTGTCTCGACAAGACTCAGTCCCTAAAATTGAATAAGAATACAGCTGCGATAGAAGTAAAGATTTTTGCATCAAATCCTGTAACTGCTCCAATTGACGTTCATGTTTCATGTTTCTCATAGCGGCATGAGAAACTCATTCACTAGCTCTTCAAATAGGGAAATGTTCTATTAGCTACAATGAACAATGGAAATGTAACGACTTGTCGGGGGTTCACTGCTGAATTCCCAATTTTAAATACATTTCAACATTTTTAAAGATACTTGACTTTCATAAAATTGATTATAAATCTTTTTGAGAGAAATTTCTTTAATTAATGGCTTTGTGAATTAGTAGATTCATAGTAAAGGTAGCACTTCAAATTACCCTCATGAACCTTCAAAAAATCTTAAGGTGCTTCGTAACTCATTTCAAAATGCCACTAGAAGTTTTTAGGCATAATATGCACACACTCACATAAATTAACTGGTATAGGATGTGATTCATACATTTAGTGAGTAAAAAAACTCATTTAATACTGAATTGGAAGTAAGAAACTCAACTGCCAAGTATCAAGTATCAAAGATTAGAATTCAAGTCAAGTCTGACTCTCCCTAACCACACAACAAAGGTGTTCCCAAGAGAAGAAGGCATCATTTAGTAAGGAATCAGGGGACATGAAAATCCATGCACAAGGTATGTCCCCACACCAAGTCCATAGATATGCATTTGGAAGTAATTTGTGAAACCAGCTGAAAATGTGAAGAAGAAATTGATAGAAGCAGAAAAAGGCGACTGTGAACCAAAAGTAGGCCGAGTGTAACTATCCAACGAATTTATTCCATATGAACTAAAGACAGGCCAACCAAACCTTAAGCTATAGAGGCTTCAAATCCCCTCTCATGGCAGCACTGATATCAAAATACACAGGAGTTGTATCTTCTCAAGAGAAACATTAAGTACTACATACTATGAACTTTTTATAAATGTGAGAAAATTGTGTATCATTATATGACCTAGAATACTCGCACTTTCTTGCAAGCATTGTTGTTTCATCAGTGAACATTCTATTTGTTTCAGTCAAACATTAAAAATATAGATTCACCCAAAATAAAAATATTTCAGAGCATGTGTGAATGTAAAAATCTCTGGTTAAATGAATTTGATTTTGGCCAGGCCTTTTTCCTTGGCCTCTATCATTTTCCTGGCATCACGCTAAATAAATAACTGAATAAAGTAGCATAACAAAGTAAGCAAAGTAGTAGCATATTTTTCATTCACATTTAGCCCACAAGTCAAGAAGAAAATGAATTCACAAGTTAAATCTTAAGCATTTGTCGTGTGACTGACTTTTATCCATCCTAACAGCTTCCAAAAAAAAAAAGTTTAATAAAACTCACAAAAAACCAAAGATACAATTGCTATGATATTTCTACATGTTCTATTTTCAAATTTATTCATGCTTTGCTCATTTTCACATTGATTGTAAGAGAAGCAATGTGTAAAGGTTTCTAGATAGCAAAAGTCTTAAAAAAATCAGGATAGTACAGGCTTAGATTTTTTTCACAATTTGGCTCATTAAGAAAAAAAATACCAAGCACTCAGTAATTGGCTAGATTACACACATGTAACTTTATTTCTAATGAATTTGGTTGTTGAAGGATTGAAGAAGAAAAATAGTCTCACTTTTAATTTGATATTTTTAATGGTAAAAATTTGAATAAATAGTAGGCAAACATTAACATTCCTAGTGTTTTTTTGTAGCCTTAGCATTGTCTTTTTAGGAAGAATTTCTAAGGACAGGCAATTTAACATCCAACATTGAACCCAAACATAATCATTGATACAAAGTTGTACCCCTTACACAACTAAATTTACTCACCCGAAGCACACCTCCAAAAATTCTTTCGCATGCAAATTTGAATCAGCCGAAAGTATTGTTATTGCTTATTACCTTGAAGAGGGTAATTATCGCTAAGCTCTTTATAACTCATACTATCATTAAATTTCTTAACCTGCCCAAAGAAATGAAAATTAGGTGGACATGTAGGCTGATATAAAAAAAAATTGACAGATGCTTTCCCACAACAACAAAAATGAAGAGACTTTCTGAATTCTCACCAGATATAAGTATAAAAAGAATCTCCCCAAATATCAAGACAACTTTCATATCACTGTCTGCTTTGGTCAAAGCTAATATATTCTTTCTTGCTTTGAGATCTTCTGATGGTCACTTCATCACAAATCCACATTTTTCACTAAGGCGCTTGAAGGCTGCAAATGTGGTTTGGAACTTAATTGAAATTTCATTCACAAAAAATTTTTCACATGAGCCAATGTTAATAGGGTCAGATAAACACTACCCAGTTCCTTTAATCCTAAAATTATGGCTGTAGCAAACACATCTATTGAAGTATGAGCTGCAATGCTTAAAAATCATGGTCCACAGACTGATAATTGGCCCAAAATCCAAAATAAGCTTTGGATAATGCCTCAGGTAATGGTGCTTGGGATTTATACCATTCAAAGGGAATATCTTTTGTAAGTCAAGATAGGTTATAATTAAAAAATTCAAATAAGCAACATCACTTAGTTTTCTTTGGAGCACATATCAACTCAACAATATCCCAAAACAGTAGAAAGTAGCACCAAGTAGTCTCGTGAATTCATAACTTTGTTGCATAGTGTGAATGCCATCAATCTTAGTAAGCACCAGTTTTTAGCAGCACGCCTTCCTAACTTCTTTCCCGATGCGCTTACTTCACTGGGTTTACATTTATTTCCTCCAAAGTATTGAAAAGTTACCATTAATTTAATCAATTCCTCATAAGACAATCATTTGTTTAGTCAGACTAAATCTTAAATGAAAACAGCAGTCATAGTTCCTCAAACTCAAATAGGTCATGACATAGACATTGAGGTAACCAAGGCTGACTAACATGATAATTTGACAGAACATTAAATACAGAGTTCAATTGAACACCTCTGACATAGTTCACTCCTTTTGAAAGCCCAACAAGATCTAATTTATGACTTTCAACTGTTTTATATGGTCCAATGGTCAATGAATTCTGCTTAATACCTTGTTCTGAGAAAAGGAATACCTACAAAATATTTGTGTGAATCCTCCAACACACAATGAGGGGCAAAGTTGTCTCCAGTAATTCAGTGAATCTTGTTTCTGCTAAATTTAGTCCCATTTTTCTCGAAATCCCGCAGGTCGTTCACCCAATATTCAAAAATAGCCTCCTACCTAAAATAGCTGAAATAGTTCCTGTTTATTGCGAAACCAGAATGGTATGTTCAGCATTAGACCTTAAACTTGAGCAAAGCATATTGCAAACCTCAAAAGCATCTTGATGGAGAATGAGTTCAAGAGAACTATCATGCCTAAATGAAGGATTTGACCTCTGGTACATCATTTTCCTTAGCCAAGTTACCAACTACCCTTATATAAGCAGATTCATTTTGGAAAGATTATGAATCATACACTAGGCTTCTACATACAGGAATAAAACTGAAAAGTAGATTTTTTACACTGAGCATTATTTTCTAATTTGATTTAAAATGGTTGAACACAATTAAAAACTTGTCAAGTGTTGTTTTACACTTGAAGTCAGGGCTAAAATTGTCTGTGTAAATGTAAACAAATCTGCTGTTGGAAATAGTTATTCAATTTTGTTAAAATTATTATCAGGAATGTCAAATTTACTTTTAAATGCGTTGATTACATTTAGTCACAGAAATGTGTGTCCTTGGTGGTGGATTTCAAGTAGTTCTTCCAACAATATGATGCAAGTAATAAAAAAAATTTTGCCGGTAATTTGTGAGAAAATGAAGCCAGGTTTCCAAAATAAAATGCTTCTATATAATATCAAATTAAATTTTCATCACTATTTTTTCATCTGTCTCAGTAGTATCCGTTTTATCTCTGGTACCAGAGACATCAAAGCCAATTTCACCAGCTGAAAGTACTACTGAATGAATATCAACACTGCATTCATTTACACCAAATGATATTAAGTATTTTAAAGCAACCAGATCATGACAATGTCTACTTTGGGCTCTTCAATGATGGCTTTCATAAGTAAAAAATTCTGAGAATAATTCATCACAATCTTTCATAGGGCACCTAATTATTTTACCAACTTTTATATGGTCACTGAGATGTCAAAGCAGAACATTGAAATGAGAACAAATTTGATTGCTATGTTGTTACTTGCACCACAAAAAAGGATCTGGAGATCTCTGATGCTCCTCTTTGGATACCATTAGACAAGTTTTTTCCATGTCCTCCTAAAATATGCACTTGGAATCCAGTGAATGATTTTAATTTCATGGGATATTAATTCGTCACATGAGCATGAAAATGAACACAAGTTTTCATGAAATGCAAAATGGCTTACATACCATGCAAATAATTTTGGTACTTTTCCACACAAAGGACAATTATTATGGTGCTTCAGACTAACCTTTCAACAGATTTTTGTTCTGTATTTTAGTGCATTTGAGAATACTCAAATCAAATCACAATTTAGGCTATCTGTAGGGTATTTATGTTTCCCATAAATATCATAGCCGGTGAATCTACTCCTATTTTCTGATTTGCGTTGACAATCTATAGCATTTGAACTAAGAAGAGCAGCATGATCAGAAAAGGTTTGGTTAATATAAACTACCACAGATCTATTTACAACTAAATTCGTCAAATTTGAAACGCGAAAGGTACATTGGTAGAATTTAGGGACAAAAATATTGCTAATCAAAATTCTCACAAGACTCAATATCTGCAGTTATGCTATACGTGTTAGTAGATTAACAAGAACACAGCCTGAGCTTTACAATGATCACCGGTAAACGTTAGGTGAATTAAAACCTCAACTCATAAAGTCTATATGCTGACTACTAATACAAGAGAAGGATAATTTTTACATTATTAAATGCTGACGATGAGAACCAAACCAAATTACTGGAATGCAATAAAAATATGATTTCAACATAGATTTCTCTCGCGCACAATTCTACCTGCTGTTCAACTTGCCGCGCTTGCTTTGGGAAATGGGTTCCAATACTTTTCACACATGGTTAACTTCTCATAGATTAATTTACCAATACATTCCTTGCAAGAAAACATTTGTATACAAACTCTCTTATTTTTTCATTCATGATTTTTATTAGAGCTGCATATATTAAGGACGAACTGTGCAATGATGGGAAAAACACCTTAGAACCAATTTTTTCGAACGGATATTTTAATCTTTAACTTTTTAGAACCTAAATTAACACATCTAAAGTTGATATAGGAGAAAAACGCAGTTAATGTAATCAATAATAACTAGAGGGATCATTCGTGTTTTCATTATGAGAAGAAATGTTCCTGGAAATTGATTGTTTCCGTTATTTCTTACATGTTTTTTATTGTATGAACAAAACATACCTCATGTAGTTCATGGTAACTGATCAAAATATGTTTAGGTCATTTAAGCTCAAACTGAAGTAAATTTTTTTGATGAAATCCATTGATATGAAATCTACTTGTTGTCGCCTATAACGGTGTTCTACCGTAGTTGGATTCAGACCCGGTGTTTTACTGTGCAATATGCCTGGCAGTAAAATACTGTGATTTATTCGGTGTTTAACCGTGAAATTCACGGAAATTTTTTACAGTGCATGTTTACATATATCAAAAAAGCGTCTTAAAAAATTTAGTTCTATGATATTACTGTATCGAAGTTAAAGTCAAGAATTTTAGCTCTCACAAAATCGATTTTTAAACTTTTTCATCAGAGTATATCTGAACACTTTGATGAGATAATACAAGTGTACGTCTAACTTTGTCCTGGCTCATTCCCCTCGTGGATTTACCCACAAATTTATTCGGGTATACAACTTTCGAGGACTCGTGTTCACCTCCTGTTGGATGCTTTCTGTTGAAATTTGTCATGGCTCATTTGTGCTAATACTCGGTAAACAATTCTGTAAAAATACTACTTCTATCTAGAGACTCAAATAATCGTATGTAAATTTTTTTTCGCGTCAAAACAGATTCATATTTTCAAGAGCACTGTGTAAAATTTTACTACATTTTATTAAAATACCTAATCATGTAGTTTTCACTGTATATTCATCTGGCGTTTGTCAAAAAATTTCATCAAACTTACATATTCGAGCACGGCAATCCTTATTTCGATGTCATTTCTTGTTTGGAGTTTCATTTGCTAGCTAGCGTACTTGTATTGTGTGCAGTTGTGTTGCTGTAAGGCAAGTGCACGACAGAATGTTTAGAGCTCGAATGGTATAAATGGCATGAAATTTATAGGTTAATATTTTGATGCGCGCTTCAAAATGTGAAAAGACCACGTCTACTCATTTCTGCTAAAGTTATGGCGCAGGTATAACTACTTTTTGATCAAAACAGACATAAAAACATAAGAGTTATGGTACGTACAAATTTGCCAATTTCAAAATCTAGAGCGGCTCATTCTGTGTGTAAAAATTGTTTTACAAATATTGGAACCACAGCGATGAAAATAATAATATTGAAATTATATAGTCATCAGTCCTATCGCTAAAATGACTCAGAAATTACGCAAATGTCAATTATCGCAGAAACGTGATTATTTAGTAACATGTTATCAATTATTCCATGCATCATTCTCGAAACTTTCCAGGAGAGTTTTCTTTATTTAGAGTATATATATGCTGCCTCTAAGCCTTACTCATTTCAAACTTTATGTTAGAAAAATATTCATTAATTTATTATAAATATTAAAATTTTTCAAAGTAAATTCAAGTTTTACACACAAATCTATTCGTCACCAAAATATCAAAACACTACAGTAGAATAAATGAACTCTCCAGAACGTTGATTTCAAACAAAAAGTTAATTATGTTTGAAACAAAACTTTTAATTCATCTAAAAACACATCTTGAAAGCCATATTGAGTGTGAGTATTTTTATTTCTCTGCTAAATTGAGGACAATAATCTGAAAACAGATGCGCTATTGTTTTCAATCGTTAAGTCGTAACAATAATCTACCAGAGCAATTAAATAATCAGTAAAAATTACTATGAATTTTATATTACCTAGATATTAGTCGTCTTTCGAATGATTTGCTTGTGAAAAAATATTTTATAGAAAGCTAAATCAAACTTAATAATTAACGTTCCGGTTATCTATGAGAACTACAATAAATAAACATACCTTGTATTGTTTTAGATAATATTCAAGATGAAGCTAATATTATTTTGGTCACAGTATAGTTTCATAAAACATGACTATAACGATTTTCCTTACAGCATTCTTCAAATACTTTCATACACGTTCGTTTGAATGATGATAGGGTTTAACTTACTTAGTGTAGGCGAGAAAGTCTCTAAATTTTAATTATATTATTTTTTATAATATATGATCCGGAAAATGTACTGCTTTTCATTTTTTGAAAAGTGTTATAAGTAAATGAAAATCAATTGAGCAGGAAGACGACTAAATATCCCTTTTCAATCTTCTATGCTATACATGGAAAATATTATCTCAGTGACGTGAAAAGTATAAAATGAAAAAATTATACCAGTGTTAAAGAAACACTGTTTAGTTTATTTGCGGGAATCTTCGTAGTACAAGGGTAAACAGCTTCTCTTGTATAGCTGCAACTTTTGAAGTTGAGAGATCAAATCCTAATTATCTCAGTCGTTGTTTAAGATCTCAGAAGACAAATGGAGACTGTACGTATTTCTGCAGTTGTATACATGTGTCCTGAACAGATTTTATTTAGTCCAATGTGTAAATGAGAATAGCAACCAACAAAAGAAACTACTCAATATTGGGGAAAAATCAGAAATAAAAGAACTTAAAATTACTGGGAAGTTAGCGAACATTGACATACTTTGGTTTCAAAGTATATTTTTTTATGGACATATTTTCGTCGAATCAGGGTGTCACGAAATTAGTAAATTCAATTTGCGGTATAATGAAATTAGGAAATTCAGATTGTGATATCAGGAAATTTTCACTGAGTAGAACACCGTAGGTACAGGGTTTGGAATGTCAGGTTGGTGGGTACATAGAATGTTGTGTTAGTTCATCATTCGTGAATGAACATTGATAAAGCATATGAACTCGATCACCAACAAATCAAATACCGCAATGTTCGGGATTAATTTTTTGGGGTTGCAAAACATAAGGTACTTCATTTTAAGGGTTTCATTGAAACCATCGAAGAAACTAATGGATGGTCAGGCGAGCAACACACTACTAAAACGACGTGACATACAAGCGAGTATTCATGATGTACGCACCGCGCACGGATTAACAAAGAGAATTTCTGACCCCCTGATTTCACAGCCAAAACATAGACTTGTGATTCTGAAATGATCAGCAAACTGCAGTATTCGGGGTTATATAAGTATACTTTCAAATTTAAGCATAAAAGTTCAGAGCAGTTCAGAGTAAGAAACAAGGTGAAGGCACGATAGATGATCATCGCAAGGCATAGATGTATATAAATTTTTGCAGATGTCTCTTTACATAAGCAAAATTAAAAAAATGAAAAAAAAATAAATGAAATTGAAAAAAAACCTGAATAAACCAAAATAGACTGAGATTTCGCTGAGACAGAACTCTCAGCGAAACTAAAACAGTTAGACCAAAATTTTAGGATCATCACTAAATTGTTACTTTCAACTACGTATTAAATTAAACAATGTAGGGAGTGTTTTACTTTGTGACGAATAAATGTCTTTTAATTCAAGTCGATGCAAGCAGTTAATATAACCAATCCTCAAGTAAGTTCTTAAGGAATAGCATTGAACCGGATTTATACTTTTCATCATGCTAGTTTTCTTCATCTTCACATAGTTAATTTAAATTTCACGTGCGCATATCAGTTTCAAATTTGTAGTGAACACAGTACTTGCGATGAAGATTTGCGAGCAAGAATTTAATCATCGAAATTTAAAATTATGCTCATTTTTAGCGTAAAATCTCGCTTCTGATAAAAACCTCAAGATGACTACCCAATTGAAAATCGAGGACGTATCGCCGATGTGTTCTGGCCGAGCAAAAGAGAACCTAAGGGACGTATCATCGGTAAATCGCCTCCGCATCGTAGGCGAAATGTCCACCTAGGGACGAACTTTTTGGCTCAGATGCGTCCGCGGCCGTCCGCGACGATCATACATGCTAAGTCCATGCTACGCCCCTGCTCGACCCATTTCACCGGCGATGCGCACATGATTCGCGGATGGCCATCCTTGAATTTGGCATTAAAAAAAAACTTTCGGTCGCGCACAGCCGAGATTTATCGCCTGTAAACGACCCTCATATACAAATATATATATATTTTTATATAAGGGTCGCTCAGAGGCGATAAATCTCGGCTATGCGCGGCCGAAAGTTTTTTTTTGTCGCCGAAAGTTTTTGTCGAAAGTTGTCGTTTTGAAGAGCAACACTCAAATATTTAATTTAAATATATATTAAATATTTGAGAATTGCTTTTCAAAACAACTTCGCTGAGCGTGGCAGAGAGTTCCTAACGGCCAAGCATCGTAAACACTCAAATGCTTACCCCCGCTGTTTATTTTGTAAAGAAATAAAAATAACGGCTCATCTTGGCCGAAAATTAAGCACACCTGGCCAATTACAGCATTAACTGCGCTGGTTTTATTTCTACGATCACAAACTGGAATCGCAGTTATTAAAACATGTTTTGACATTTAAGTTATTTATTGCGTAAGTTTTTTTAAGTAAATGCAAAGCACGATCAGCATTAAGCACCCAAAAAAGGTTTAAATAAAGTATTTCATTAAAATTAATCCTCTATTTTAAGCTAAATCTAGAATATTAGGAGAAGCCTCCCTATCCAAATTAATGCGTTGTAAAGAGTGGAAGATGGAACACACAAATTTATAGGGAATTAAGCAAATGGGGAATCTATGAACAAGGCGTGAAGCCCCTTGTTTTCAGAATCAACATGATACACAGAAGTTTATGAAACGTGATAGAAGTTAAAGAAAAACGTAATAAACGGCGAAAAAGTCAGCAGTAAGCGGCAAAAAAACTGATCCGTAGTAAAACAAAAGCATATGAAATCAAAAGGAATGCCAACCTTACCTTCAGCTGCGCCTCAGAAATTCCCCTGGGATCGCTAATTCCCAAAGATATAATAGTTGTATGGCCTGAGGGGTCTAAACCTTCTGTGACACTTCATCTTGGAATACACCCTGTATCTTTCCGCATAGCTCGAGTGAAACTGGCTCGTCAAGGGCTGGAGCACAATTTTCAAATGCCCAAGTGATAGCTGGAAGATAAGTGACGGATCTCTTGCCTCTCCTCCATCCCAGTTAACTGAAAATAGTTGAAAAAAATAGTTGGTTATCAAGGATAGGATTGCTATCAAATATTCTGTGTACGAAATCCCTTTAATAGTTTCCAGGTCAAATTTTAGTGAGAATAAATGCTCCTCACAGCATAGGTTTGTAAAGCTAATCCTTCATTTTAAGTTCCTTATCAATAGCGTTACTCATATAATTAATAAGGGTATACTGGCTAGAAAAAACTTTGTTTGAGAAAAACATCGAATTACTTGTGTTTCAATAGTTCTACACATGTTACAATACAAAGATAATCACTGACTTGCGCTAGATTAGACAGAACAAAAATATTGGTGTCACAAATATTGGTATCAAATATCACAATGCGAGAAGACTAGATAAGTTAATTTTGTACATGATTGAAATTGCAGATGACAAGTTTTTACTGCTCACCAGACATTCGCATGTTAACGGCACCAGAGATAGAGGTAAAATGAATGAACAACTGGAGATTTCAAACGTCTAAAAGCCACAGTCCTATTGAACAATTTTAGATCAAAAAATTATTTGTAATTTCGTTGAGGCTAGGTTTAAGTTTATGACTTATTATTTCAATATGCTCCTTTTAACAACATTATAGAAATTTTTTGCATTTGAGCACAGATCTACATTTGAGGGCTCACAGCCCTCAAATGAGATTGTGAGTTTATCCTGGTGAATCTTCATAGAACATTATTCAGCAGAGCTTAGCTATGAGATGAGAGCTTTCTGAATGGCAGCTTTCACTTTACTCCTAGGTTCGTTGCGGTACTCGGGAATTTAAGCAAGAGCACCTGCATTGCAATGAAGAAAAAAATATGAAGAATGTCGTTCGCAACAAATTATGGCAGGCTGTATCCTACTCTTCTATTTTACGTACTAAGTTAAATACAATCAAGATGTTTTGAACATGATTTGCAAATATTAATTTGTTTTTGTATCAATACTCTTAAGTACATGGCATCATGGTTACTCACTTTCGATTATTGCTCAAGCGGCGGAGCGGAGTTCTCAAACTTGATTTTGGTACTCAGTCTGTGGGGGCCTAAACCTGGCATGGAGAATTCTGTCGCTAGGTTTCTCGCGAGTAAAATCTTCATCA
>JACJUY010009304.1:33046-43325 GCA_014220935.1 Platorchestia sp. MABIK | reverse complement strand
AGACAATGATACAGCTGAAAGCAGTCAAAGAAAACATAGCTAAAAATTTCGATTTTGAGACTTGAGTAAACAATACAATGAATTCTAAGCCTGTGAAAACTACAAACCATTTGCAGAAACAGATTATTAGATAATTAGTTAATATAAACCTTGAAGTTAAACCACAACAGAGGTGTTTGAAAGAAAAAGAAGGCCCCATACGGTATGAAATAAAGAGAATGGAGAATTTATGTAGGAGGTGTCTCCCCATACCCTGAGCATACAGATTGGCCCAGTGAAATGTGGACAAATAAAAGTTAGAATTTTTCAGTTATATGAAAGCCAATCACAACAAATCGTGTATCAAATAAAAGATAAATGTATTGTCTTTAATTACATCTAAAATATATTCAATATATCCTTCTTTCTCCTTGATAACCTGCCAGAGACGAGGGATCACCAGATCACACGTGGCACGCACAGTTTCGGGGTCAGTTTCAGCCAAAGATTTGGTCAGTTTTTGCTTCAGCACCACCACACTTAAGTGGGATACAGTGCAGAACTTCTGCTCTTAGATGAACCATATGCCTAATTCCATTGGATTTAAATCAGGAGAAGATAGAGGCAATAGATCCTTGGGCCAAAACGACTTGAAATTGTCTTTGCACCAGTCCTGATCTAGTCTGGCTGTGTGAGAGGTAGCTCCATCCTGCTGGAATGTAATTCCTTCATTTCCTGTGACTTTCCTCACTCAAGGAACAGCTTCATTCTTTAACATCTTCAGATAAACATGTTGGTTGATTTTGACATCAGCCTCAATGAAAATCAATCAAAGGGGTTTTGAGGCCTGTAGATATAACCACTGCCCACACCATTACCGAGGCTGATTTTTGTCTCCTGAATGAAGTTCGACATTGAACAGGCACTGAATCTTGGAGCAGAAGCTGTATCCCACTCAAGTGTGGAGGTTCTGAAGCAAAAACTGACCAAATCTTGGGCCAAAACTGTGTGTGTCAAATGTGATCAGGTGATCCCTCGTCTTTACCAGGTTATCAAGGAGAAAGGAGGATATGTTGAAATAACTCTTGGATGTTATTATAGACAATACATTTCTCTTTTATTTGATTCATGAGTTGTTTTGATTGGCTTTCATTCAATTGATAAAACATAACTTTTATTTGTCCACACTATGCTGGGCCACTCGGTAGAATGACAAGATGGTAAGAAATTTATGAAAGAAGATAAAAAGTAGAAGAAAGTTATAAGAGCTGAGAAAAAAGAAGAGTAGAGAACTTACAGAAATGGTTGTGAGAGGACGGATCTGAAGCTTTGGCCCATCATAACAAATGGCAATTGTTGGCCTCGCAGCAAGGGAGTGGTGAAATTTAACTCAGAAAATTATGAAAATTCACTGTAGAACATGTAGAACAGTAGCTTCGTAATGCAAAAACAAGGCTTTGGATCAATAATATAAATCAAGTGAATCTAACATTAAATAAAGCTGTGAAAACCGGAATAACACAAAATAAAAAATACAAGAAAAAAGGAAATGAAAAATACTAGTCTGCTTTGATTTCTCAAAATGAAACTTCAGAGTAAAGTCAGACACAAACCAAAAAAAATGTTCAGGAAAATTTTCAAAACGAGATAGTCTCAAAGTCCAGCAAAATTGAAAGAAGAAAAGAACTCAATCTTGAAAGAAACAAAAAAATAAAAAAACAAATGTGCCAACAGAAAATTCATGTTCAACATGAAGCAAGTCTCAGCCTAAAGCAATAAAAATATATATAAGCAAAACTGCAGAATGAAAAAACACTTACCAGATCAACAACTGATCAATAACTAATGAGAGAAATAATAGCTCTGGCAAGAAATACCGCTCAAGTTTTAATGTAATCCTTACTGACTGAACGTAGAATATGCACAGTGTATTAGGAAATGAATCATTGATTAGTTCACACAAAAACAGCAAAGTTAAGAAACACAGCATTTAATTTTGAGGAATCCAAACAGACTGGCATGGTCAATTCCTTTCTTACTCTATTTTTGTTTTGTGTTATCTTTGTTTTCAGTGGTTTATTCATTGTTGGCTTCTGCTGGTTCAAGTTACTATTGACCCAGAGCCCTGCCATTTGTTTGGGCATCACAAAACAACTGGAATCAACAAGGCATCACAATAAACCATCATTTTTGAAAACAAGTTTTGTACTCCCTTGCTCTGTGGCCAAAAATAACTACAGGACATACAATGATGGGCGAAAGCTACTGCCCCATTCTCTTACATGAGCACACACATGCAACTCAGGCTCTTGTAAGCTGGATATTCCTTGCAAACTTGAGACACAATAATCAATGCTATGCGTACAAGATCCATAACAAAACCAAAAACTTATTCCATTCCCACATAATGAAAGCCTCCCTAACTTTAAGCTCAAAACTTGACATCTTTCTCCTGGGAATGCCGAATCCCATGGATAGATCAGTTGCAAGTGAGGAGGACATAAAAACCACTTTTGAAAAATTTTCAGCAGTCACGAAAAATTAGTTTTATCATAAATAGATAATTTTCAAAGCTATAAAGTTTTATAGGGAGTAACACTCACTGAATACTGACCTTCTGCACATTGACTACATTTCTGATGCCATAGGCAATAGTGTAGCAGTCATAGGAGTGGTCAGGGAAGGGCAGCTGTTGAGCATCTCCACACACCCAGTTGATGCCACTGTAGCCTAGTTTCTTGGCTCTCTTCATGCCCTCTGCCAACATGCTCTCACTGAAGTCGTACACAGTTACCTTCGAGCAAAGCAGCTTATAGAAGACACCTTTACATGCTATCTCAAAATCAATACAAAGGTCATCACCCAATTTAGTCTTGCATCAGCCTATCAAGGGCTCAAGCACAGGATTGAAGTATGATACAGTGCACACATTTTCAAGGAAATTACTGTCAGTGCATAAAAAATGTTTTTTAAAGAAAATCATACCTAAGCAGAATTGGGTAATTAAAACATATCTAACGCATCATTCTTTAACACTGCCACAAAAATGGAGCCAATGTAAAGAGAAAAATTGAGCAACTTGTCCTGACTCTGGAAGAATGGAAGGAAAAAAGAAATGTGTTTAAAAAAAACAGTTAACTAAAAAAGGTGCAAGACCAAACAAAGTGCATGACCAAATAAACTTGTTTGTCCGCTTTATGCTGCTATGGAAACTAGAAGCAGAGATGAAACAAAGAAAATGCCTTGAACAGAGCTTTGAAATTGACTTCATAGTCAATTGCTTCTAAAATGATCAAAGATTTTAATTTTTTGATACAGGGGGTACACCAAATAGGAATCCTTATAAAATGGATGTCTCAATATCAATGACAGTATCATATCTGTCACTCTTCACATCATATCTGTCAAGTGGAGCATAGTAGTGACCAGCAAGCTATGGCATTGAGATGAATTGAGTGCTTCACATGGTATGAGCAAAGCACTGGAATCACTGCACTTACACATTCCCTAGCAGAAGAATGTGAATTTTTATAATGTAGTCTACATAAATCTAAGAGTGGAAATTGATCTAATATAATGAATACATTTCTAAATCAGACTTCTCAACATTGGCTATTACTTAGAAGAAAAGGAAAATCTGTGAAATAAGAAGTCTATTTCGAAATCATTAATGAATTGCAATAACTTAATACTAACCTGTTTTGAAGGATTAGATTCAGATCCATTCTGACTACCTTGGTCCTGCTGGTACATGAGCCTCTGGATGTACCGGAAGGCAATATCTCCTACAGGTGGCAGAGAACAAAATCTTTAAGGGAATTGAACTGTTTTGCCCTATGAAATATTCAAAGATTTATAAAAAAAATTCTTCCGGAGTGAAATAAACTCTGAGGTATTCACAACATCTTTTTCACATTCAAATAAACATTTACAGCCATAAAGTTTTTGGAATTTACTCCAGAAATGCATCTTCAGCCAGAGCGGACAGCTGCATTTGATATTCTAGGCATTTCACAGGATGCACAAGCACAAAAACAGCACTAAAGGTCAAGAGACCACTAAACCTCTCTAAGGAATGGACAGTTGAGTATAAACAAAGAAAAAAATTTGGAACAACCAACCACAGCTAAGAAGAGCCACAGCTGGTCTCTCTGAGCCCAACTGCGGAGGAGGTTGACAATTTGGGGGTGATTATGGGAGTTTGGGTTGCCAACATGGGACAAATGACGTTTCTATTTGATAAAGGAAGGTTTAGAAGCATTTTCAGGATATAGCCTCATTTTTTGCTTTTGGCCCCAAAAACCGTTTGATTCCCTTAAATGCAGATTTTGAATAAATAGCAGCATACTTCAATACTTTTACAGCAATCATATGGATAACACTGGAACTACAGTGGATTTGCTATCAATTGGTGATTGGTAAGAGTAACTCATTGATCAATTAGGAAGTTTTTCAAATTTCTTTTGAGCCAGAAGTCATGCATATAATGAAACTTACAGATACAATTCTAGTGATTTTCCTCATGATAAAAGACAAGTTTATGTAATCAAACTTATTTTCTCAATAAACATTTAATTTGAACTATCATTTTTTCACTAAATTTCAGCTTTTAGGTTATTAAGAAGTAGCAAAACTATCAAACTTGAAACAAGTCAAGTTACTTTCCACTAGACATTTCGTACACAAACCTAAACCAAACATGAAATTATTAGCACATGTTCGACATTTAAATTATCCACTAATACATTAAATTAAGTATATGCTTCCATATAATTAAAGCACAGCTAAGCTACATACCCAAGCTTTCTTGCATGATAAATATGGATTTTATTAGCAATATTACAACTTCTGACTCTAGGAAAAAAGTTTACCAATGAAAATTTTACTATTCTACGTGAAATTAACAAATACATTAAAATTCAAGAGATAATCACAGAGAATTTAATAAAGCACTTAATTTACAGAAGTTTGTGTGAGACTAATTTTGTGATGAGAAGGAAATTCATGGGAATTACCCAAAGAAGAGTTTGGTTACTTGAGCAACACTGAGCCCACACAGCTGACCTGTGCCACCTGCCACATCGAGCAGCCTGCTCTGGGCAACGGGCGCCACTCTGTCCACAAAATGATCCTTCCAGAGCCGATGAACACCCCCAGACATGAGGTCGTTCATCACGTCATAGTTGTCAGCAACATTTTCAAAAACGTTGTGCACTGTCACAGAGAAGGTTATAATGTTTATTCAATATTTTATTCAATATTTTATTCAATATTATTTTTAATCAATATTTTTTACAAATAGAGGAATAACTAAAAAGGCATAACTTTTCATTTTCACATAACTTAGCACAGCCTTCAACATTACTTGCTCCACCACACAAAAATGCAAAAAAAAATAAAATATGCCTATTGCAGTAAAATAAGAAGTCATTAACACTGACAAACTTACATGCAAGATACTCAATATACTACTTACAATTCTCTGAACTTCATTTGTGGCTTAAGCATAGCCAACGCAAGTATTTAAGTCACCAACAAGCTCAGTCCCCCAATTAAGAGGCAGAGAGGTCAACTCTATTGAAAAATTCAATTCAGAAGGTGTAAGATAAATTTTCAAGTTTACCTATGTTGACTGACAGCATAACTGCAAGCTCTGCATATTCAACTACATTCAATGATCATGTCAATTTGGCTTCTTAAATTACAATAGTAATTGAACTTCAATTCATTAGATAAGCCTTACACATTGAATGAGTGTTAACTGTAATCAATTTGATTTCATTTCACATTTGTCAGAGCATATGTTAGCACTAACATCCCCAACAAACGTAAGTGTGTTTAGAGATTAAAAGCAAAATTTGTAGCTAATCTCAATGTCAAAATGTCCAATTTTCTATCATTGATCACATAAGACCTCAACTCTTTTTGCCAATTCATACATCATTACCTACCCCTGACCATGTGTGTTCAGGTTACCTAGGAAAACAGAACAGCCTGAAATTATGTATTTTAGTTGAAGCCTCCCAACCACAAGGAAGGAGTTCAAAATAAAGGAAGGTGTTCAAAAGAGAAGAAAGAGGGTGGCACCACTTAGGATCAGATTAGGACACAGCAGATCTATTTACAAGGTGTATTCTTGCTCAAGATTTCCTGCATAAAAAAACAGCAAGTTAGAAAGAAAAGGAAGATAAATTTTTAAAAACAAAAGTAGCATGAGTTGAAAAACAATACATAAAGCAACTGACAAAAGATGGTCCATACCTGAAAAACAAATTTTACTTCAGAAAAAGGAAAACCTCTCCAACCTTAGGACCTCATTTCTACCTAATGAGGACTAATTTCTACATCTAAAATAGTTTTATCCCCTATATGGGGGCATCATAAAATTGGTAACCAAGAGGCAAGCTCATTAGTGACCATTTCCAAGATTTAGCTATGGAGAACTCGGCAAATTAAAGCACACTCTCCAGCCTGGCAGTCATTTTCATTGCAGTTTGACCTCATCCATATGATGATAAAACTAAAAAAGATTAATAGAAACGTCTATCTACATCTGTTGGAAAACACGAGTTGACCTTGCTTGCATTTGAAACATTAAAATTTGAGTATTTTTCTAGTGTTACATTGAAAAAATGATCTTGCCTATCTGTGAGAAAGAAGAAAAATAATGTTGCGTTAAATATCCCATGTTACTTACCCTTGTGAGATTTTTCCTTTTCAGAAACATCTTGATATCCAAAATGAGTCGTTTTATGTCGTAGTGGCAACCAACAATTATTAAAAGGCTTATGGAAATTTATTGCATTTCTTGATAACAATTTAAACTGATGCATGATCTTGCCATTAACAATCAAAATAATAGATTTTAATAAAAAATAAAAAAATTGAAGGTTAAAGTGTCATTCTCTAGTAATTCAATTTGATAGAGGTTAGCCTAAACAGTTTCCTAAATTTAACAATTAGTTGTTAAAATTCAGTCCTATAATTTAGACATGTCTTAGAGAAAAGTATAGACTCAACCAGTGAAATTTTTATGTTTAGGTAAAATAAAGTGGTCCCATATTCATTTTTGAATGACATTTTACAAAAATTTAGTTTTCAACTTTCTGAGGTAGCTTTCCAATTTTCCACTTCTCAAACAATTTTTTCCAGGAAACATAACACAAATTCTTATTATTTAGCCCTTTGAAAATGATCATCAAAAACAATGCCTACAAAATGTAACAATTCATTAAATTAGCAAACTTTGAGCCAAAGGAATCATATCTTTTTTCACCAAAATTATTAACGAACAACTAGTTTTCTCAAGATTTCAACCATATTTATGTAACACAATAACACTAACCACAAAAATATCAATAAATGTGATGATAAAACCATTCTCTTCAGTAATAATTTTGATTCTTAATTCTGATTCAATAGTTACATTTTATCTCTGAAGGTAACACAAAGCAGATAGAAAAAATTGCACATGCCCAAAAGATCAGACACAAAGCTTGAATTTTAGGTGTTGAAAATGTCGTAATACATAAAGTTTCTTATGTAAAATTAGTGTCAATACTTCCTTAAGTATTTTAATGTCTATTAAAATGATTGAATCAACAAAAAGCAATACAGGAAAGAATTCATTTTGCCCAAATCAATAAGCAGAACAGAAAATCTTTAAGAAATTCATGCCATAAAAGCCATTCATGAAATGTTGAATAATTTGATTGCAAGGCAAAAATTGCTAAAGGGAGTCTGTCTTCTTAAAAATGACTGTACATGTAGCAATTATCCTCTTGCTTTTCACTCTCAAGCTCAGAAGCATCAATGCTAGAGTTATTCAAGTTCCACAAGATCCAATTATAAAATAATTTTTTCACTTTTTCAAGATTTATGACCTTTTTTAAACAGACCAGAGCTCAAGGATCAAGTTCAAGTAGATGGAGGCAGTAAATACCCTGCCTATATTAGTCCACATCTTAAAATGGTCATATTTCAAAGGCTCATTATAACTTGCCCTTTCTTAATTAAAATATTGAAAACAAAAGACAACAGAGCATATAATCAATTTTCATTCTTGAAATGCCAAGCTCTAACAGCAACTTCATAATTAATAAATTCAAAATAACTAGCAGGATCCATGGAAATTCCACAGCCAATGTCATCAATAAGCTTTGGGGACCCGTGAGAAAATTCTGTCATCATTACTCAACAAATTTCAACATAACATTCTAACCTATCTTGTCCTAACCTATGCTAACCAAATCTATCCTAACCTAACATATCTTAAACTATCCTAACCTATCTCATTCTAACCTAACTTGGACTAATATCATCCTCAGGCTAGGTGGACCCGTGAAAGAAATTTGGTCAACATTACCTAGCAAATTCTTACATAACATATTCTAACCTACCACATCCAAACATCACATATAATAACCTATCCTATCCTTACCGAAGCTATTCTGATAATATAGCAAACATAAAAAACCATGAACCCATACAAAAATTCATCAACATAACCTACCTAACATATGCTAACCTAACCAAAGCTATACTGACAATGTGTCAAAAACAAAAAAAAAACGTGTACCCGTGAAAAGATTTCATCAACATTATCTAACAAATTCGACCATAACCCAATCTCACTTGAGCTTTCCTAACCTACCTCTTCCTGACCTATGCTAACCAAATCTATCATGATAATATGTCATACATAAAAAACATGGACCCGTGAATAAATTCCTTCAATATTACCTAACCTATGCTATCCTAACCTAACATATCTCAACCTATCTTATCCTATCAAAGCCTATCATATCCTAAAGGGGCTTTCACATGATCAGTTTTTCTGTCAGTCACACTCACACTCATTGACTGTGGTCAAAACACTCGCGTTCACACGTACGTTCTCGTGACTATAGTGGCGCGCCGCTGGCAGGCTCGGCGGTAGTTTACAATGTATTGTAGGGATAGGTTCGCCGTGTACAAAGCAAGCTTATATCGGCTTTGCGATCAAAAAAAGGAATAAACTCCGCTAATAGATATTGGGTTAATGAATGGCTAGCTAAACATTCACAAAATGGGAGTTAGAACCAGATTTGCAGGGAGTGAAGGCTAAATCACCAGATTTCGTTCACTATATATATGCGCATTTCTTTTTCCTTGTCGCAGCCAGGGTAGAATATCAGGGAACTTTATTTTGACCGGACACAATGGCACTTCGGAACTATGAGTAGCAGTCAAACGAATTTTTGGAAACTATTTCTATCGTACCTCAAAATTTTAATTGGCACCCTAATTTCGATCAATAGTGACCACAAATAGGTTATTAACATGTTATAATACGGAACACATCACGAAAAGGCTAATTTCATGTAGCTTTCCCATGTAAAGTAGAAGAATAAACTATGATAAGACAGAGCGTCGACATGCTGCTCAGACGACATTTTGGTGGTAACTGAATCGCCGCGGCTGTCAAAAAGGAACGTAAAAAAGAACTTACTCGCGTTCAAATGATTGCACATCGTTTTAAAATATAATTTTAAACCATAATTCTTGCAGTATTTGGACGGATGAAAATGTCATTAGAAAGTAAAAACTTTCAGCTTTACGAAGAGGCAATTTTTTATGGAAAAAGAATATTTATAGGTGCAGTTATTCGTTATTGTTCCCCGCTCCCCGTAGCAGACAGAATAAACTCCAGTCTTTTCAAAGGAAGAAATTAGCCTTGCGATCAAGTTCCGGGCTTAAAAACCACTTGCTGAATGTAAATGAACTACGGAGTGCGGAGAAGTTCCGTTGACATCATTCCGATGTTTCTATTCTGCAGCAACAATTTGGCAGTGTGTATGCAGTGCAATGTACTGATGTTAAATTGAGGATATAATGATGTACTTCAATGTAATGAGACATTTACAATTTTAATCCTTTGAACGTGGTGCGAAATAGTTGAAATGTAAATCTAGTTTCTCCCTTATATTGCTCGTAAAATCACATAATGTCGTCGTTTGCATTGAAGTACTTAGATTTAAATTTTTTATTTATGAAAAAAATATTGTTATTTCGATTTAATGATAATCAAGATTTTGTCAGCCATGTAAATGACTTTGTTTAACATTTTTCATTTAGAATAGAAATGAATTAAGTTCGTTTCATGATTTATTCATCTTAAATTGCAACAAAAGTCTCTAAAAACAAATTACGAATCATTTCATTTCTCTGCTTACATTTGTGGATAAAATACTCTAATTTTTTAGTGACATGAGCACAAAAAAAAGCAATGAGGTCACTATGCTATAGATTTCACGGGCAA
>JACJUY010009303.1:35296-48277 GCA_014220935.1 Platorchestia sp. MABIK | reverse complement strand
TAGATCCTGTTTGTGTTGTTCTTTTGGAGCTTCTTTATAAGTGTCCCTGCCATCAATGTTCTTGGTAAATAATGCGAGATTTTTAATTTTCGTGAAAGTAAGTGTGGCGAAAAACGGGAATTTTTTGATAAAGGTCAAAATTTGCTTCGGCGAGCAAATACCGATCCTTGGAAAAATTGTATGCTAATATAAATATGAAATAGGTAAGGCTGATGGAAAAAAAACGCAGATTTTATTGTTTACAATAATTAATAAACGCAATTCAAGATCAGTTCTTTCGATTCTAGAATATTTCAATATTGTTTCCCTTCATGTCTGGCCGGGGAGGCTCTGAGCCTTTTTTGATTTTGAACATATTTTCCATCAATCTTCAAAAAATTTGTTTACGAAAGCATATCGAATCTTATCCCCGAATCCCTTGGTCCAGAAATTCTGTAAAAAATATTTTCACCAAGTCCCTATTTTTAATATTAATTTTGACCACTCGGGAGAATGAATTTTTTTTACAAAAATGATCAACATATCGAGATAAATTGATAGCTGTTCCACCACAGAAGCGGCTTCAAATGTTGGTTAATTCAAAGTTTCTATTAAAAGACTTGTAAAGGATTAATTCCTAAAATAAGTATTGATATATTATATTACTGCAGTTGAGCTTGTAGCGTCTTTGAATTTTCTCAATGTTTTTTTCTATATCGAGCATAGGAGTTAGTCTGTCATTTTTCCCTGACTCCGACTTCCCAGCTCTGGTTAGAAATAATTGAAGGAGCGATGGATGAAACCATGAATCGTTAGATTTTGGTAGATAATTTTCAAAAATCTCTTCCCTCAGGGGGAGATAACTATACTATCGATGGAAATTATCTAGCAATCCCAGGAGAAAAACGTACGAAGGCTCCAGCTGAGTGTTAGGTAGGCTTTCTTTTTGTTGAAATAAAATATTTTTATTATGCTGAGGACCACTTTTTTCGGATCACTGCTGTCCTGCTTTTCAGCACCAACTACTTTCTTCTTCAACTTTTATTTTGTTTCATGAACTTCTTTCTTAGCTTCGGTTTTTATGCATCGTGTGCGTAGATTCCGCGTTCCCTTAACTCCATACTAAATGGTGCCTTCATCCTTCCTCTCTTTGAACATCTTTGTTGTGGTAAAGGGGGCAAAAAATTTCTTATAATCAATCAAATAAGATCTAATCTTTAAAAAATTTCAAAAACTGAACTTAAGATCTGAACGGCTGTTTCAGCAAGACATCGAGCCCAAGCTCATCGCTTAGGTAACTTGTGAATTGTTCCAGTAACTGAGGTGGCGTGATCAATAAACCGATTTAAATATGATGGAAAATTTGTGGAAAAACTCTAAATTCAGATGCATGCGGGCAACCGACCATCATCAATACATTGAATTAGTTTCTCAAAGAACTATGGGCTAAGATTTTATTTAAATTTTGCCAAAATTTAGTGAACACAAACAGGAACCGCCTAAGAGGTTTTCGCAAATGGAGTTGCGTCTTAATGTAAAACAAATTTCATCAATAAGTTGAACACGTTTCCAGCAATAAGTTAAACTGAAGTTTAGCATGCAATTCAAATTAAAAGTTAATTGTAGTAAGTAATTTTGAAAATAGCAAACACTAACTGGAACGTGCCTTCATTTAGCTTTCATCAAGTTTTTATAGAAATTTAGTGACTGCTGGTCTGTTAGCAACATTATGAAAATCTCCTCAGTGACCACTGGTGGGTCTCTTCGCAGGAAGCGTGTTAAAGTAGGGTCCAAACATATTTTTCACTGCATATGTCGCTATGTTGTGCCTTGATTCTGTGCGATAAATATTTATTTCTATTGCTGAGTTGTGTGTATTGGGGTTGAACTACATTTTGTTTAGCTTTCATAGATATGTTGGATCAATACTAGACAATGATGATTTTTTACTCATCTCAATACTTGTTTCACTGTACTGGATTTTAACTTGTAGACTAAGGTGAATTCAAGACAAAGATCGATCGAGCTTTAGAATAATTGGTTTTCCTATTCATTTTTTGCAATGAAATTTTCCCAATTTGATTGTAAGATTAAGTGAATTCAATCGAAGATCTGCCGTGTGTTTGAATACTGTTTGCAGTGCATTTTTTCGTGGCTGAAGTCCTTAAGTATGATCGTGTAATTTTCGTTAGTCTAAGTTATGTCATTGGCATCAGACATCGTACCCGCCGCCCTCACTCGAGCCTAGGAAGCCCCGTCGCGTGTTGCTGTTTGGTCATCATCTTGAAAGCTCCTCTTGATATCGGGGTTGCGGTTGTGTGAAGAATTCTCAAGTAGCTCGAGCTACTCCTTTAAATTCAGTGCGTGCGGAGCCGCTCCAAAACTTGCGTGTATCCATTGCGCAATCCGGCGCGCTCGTCACAATTAGCACCGGCTACGGAGGGTGCGACTCTTGGGAGTCATCCGGAGCTCGGGGTCTCAAGCAGGGCTTTGTCTCGCACTTAATGCTCATTCTGACGGTTTCCGTGATCAGGCGCAGTGAATTAAGTTACTTGCTCTTGTTTTATGTCAGCCTCGCGGATTGTGCCTCGCGCAGACCTTTACATTCATGCTCACACAACCCTGTGAGAACAGTATTTTTATGACTGCCACTCTCTGTTTGGAGGTTAGTAAGTTTCTCTAGGAGTAAGTTTGTTCAAGTTAGTAAGTAAGGAAAGTACCCATCCTTAACCAAGATTACTCGAGCTACGTTGTAATTTGAATATGTGCTTTTGCTTGACGTTGGAAAGACCCCTCAGGGAGGTACAACTAGTGTATCTACAAGAATTAGCACTCTCAAGGGAAAATGTGTTCCTGAGCCGAGAGTTAGGTAGGCCTTCTTATCGTTGAAATGAAATGTTTTTTCTTTAATTTTGTTAAGGAGCATCTTTTTTCGGTTCACTGCTGTCTTGTTTTTCAGCATCTCTGACCTTTTTCTTCAACTTTTATCTTGTTTCATAACCTTCTTTCTTAACTTCCTGTTTCAATTCGCACGGGATCATGTGCGGGACACCCTTTGTGCATAGATTCCGCGTTCCCTTTACACTGTGACAGCGACGTGAGCTATATTTGGTCACTGAGGGAGTTTTCATAATGTTGCTGACCAACCAGGAGTCACAAACTCACTTTATAAAAATACTTCATCAAAACTAAATGAAAGCACGATCCAGTTTGTTTGATTTTTTGAACATTGCGTGCTACAATTAACTTCACAAATTTGAATTGAATATTAAATTTTAGTTTAACTTGCCGCAGTCAGTGTTAACTCCATACTAAATGGAGCCTTCATCCTTCCTCTCTTTGAACATCTTTGTTGTAGTGAGGCAGGCTAAAACTATAATGACGTCGGAGAGCGCCGCTATATTTTGTACCATTGCCTCAAGTGCTCGTTCCGTTTCGCATCTCGTTCAAGTTCGCTTAAATACAGATCACGGTTAGTTTGTTATACTGGGCAGCATTCGACAGTTTTGATGATCCAAAAGTCTCAGTTGCTCGTTGACGAAAGGTAATTGTTTTCAAGGCCTAAAGTTAGAAATAATGGAAGATTTAGTGTGATCGTTCCTTTAGGAAATGATGTTTGTTAGCTGTTCTGTATTCATCCTCGGGATCACGAGAAACTTGTGGCTGATGAAGGTTGTGTCGGTGAGGCACCTTGAAACCATGCTGCTCAGCATGCAGCGCTGTAAGTTGATCATCACGCTCAGCCAGGCAAACCCCTAATTGATTGTTGGTCCTTTTTTGTTACTTCTTTCGTTGGAGCAGGTCGCAGCTAGGCGATGAAGCAGGACTTCTGTGCCTGACGAGGCCTCCTGCCGGAGTGGTGCGTGGTGTGTACGGTGCCCTGTAATAGTAAGCAGTTCAGCGACATGATGTGTGACCAACTGAGTTGTCTCGGAATTCGCTGGATGGGAAGTGTCTTTGAATTACCCGTGGAGTTGACTTGAGCGGACCTCAGCATGTTGAAAAATACAGGGTGCTTTAAAAGTTTGTTTTCACATACGTACTTTCTCATCTATGCGGTTGAATTCTGAATGAACACAATGTAGTGTTTCCTGAAGAGGTAGCAGACTGTGTGGTTTGGTTTGTCTCCTGGGGACTCGTTGAGCCTTTCCTTTTTGAAGTTACCGTATCTTTAGGAAAGTCCCTGATAATGTTCGCTGATTCCATTTTCCTGGTCATTCGTGCGATATACAGTATTGACAAGTTCTTTTAACAACAAGATGGCACCCCACCGCACTAGCCGCTCTATCATCTGGATGTTGGAGCGCACCTGGATCAGAATGTGCCATGCAGGTGGATGAAAAGACGCGGAGGACCAATTGAGTTGCCCGCACGCTCTCCAGACCTAACGCCGCTAGACTTTTTATGGGGTGCAGTAACAGATGAGGCATGTCGTCTTAGACCACATAACATCGACACACTTAGGGATGCGATTCAAGTGGCGTGCTTTCTAGGAGGCACAGTAAAAGGTGGAGTACACAGTCGAAGACCACCAAACCTAAACACATTTTGGGATGCGATTCAAGAGGTGTGCGCAAAACTTCCATTGGACACCTTGTTGCGAAGTATAGAGTTACTATAGTTGTGTTATGGACCCACAAACATATCGACAAAAAAGTATTCATATTTGTCAAATTGGAGTTCAATATGTGTATACATTTTCTTGAAGCTCCCTGTGGTAGTCGTAATTCTAGAAATTTTCTTGAAGTTCAATTTTTGTTTCTTCGACTTTCTTTTGTCCGGAGAAAGTGCTCAATTTACCGAATTTCACACCATTATTTATCCTTTTCTCTACTTCGCCCTGCTAATCATTTTAAATGCGTGTAGTGCATTTTGCCTCTTATTACTAGTAGTAGAAGTGTGTAACTGGCATTATTAACGGAGAGTATTTTGGTTTGAGGAAAAGTTTATTGAGCAGGAGCTGAAGCTCTCTTAAATATATATCTTTTTTCTCGCTCTCATCCTCTTAGAACGCCATTTGCATTCAAAATGAACTTGGCCTCCGAAGTCGAGCGAATTGAATTTAGCGATGCTAACAATCTCATTGCTGTGCTCGTGTTCAAGCGTGAGTGACATCAGAAATGTTGGTAATGAATGATGCAACTAACTTAGCTGTGTTATCTTCCGTGACCTGCAGCGGGCGGTTGTACATTGTTACTCAAGTATTCGTCCAAATCCACGTGAGAGTACATTTCAACCATCGTAAATCATTGTTTGAGGCTAGAATTTGCGATGATAAACGTGGAAACAGCTGATAGCAAATTTTTACTCCAACAGCACGACAAGCAAAGTCTGCTGCCACACAGAAAGGCGGCGATCAAATCCCGAAGCTGGAGAGACGAACACTGAACGCGCTGAAGCTCTTCTGTACTACTCTCGCTGAGTGTTCGAAACGAAGCCTAGCGAGGAGATGCGTTTGAAAAATCAACTAGTTTATTTACTATTTGAGAGATTCTACGTATTTAGAAGAATTGAAGTGGTGCGAGAGCGAGTGACCGTTTTCTCATTTGTTATTTCATCATATTCAAAACTTGAATTTCAACAACTGATTAAAAGTAGCCTGCTTAATGTAACTTAAGCTTGTTGAACGTCTTCCGTATGCACTTCACTTACACCAAGGTCACCCAACACACCACGTAACATTCTACCACTTCTGCCATCCAACACACCACTACGAAAGCATGCCACCTCGTCAACATCCCACTGTCATCGCCTCCAGCTCCCAGCGCACTACGATGACCAGCACCACAACATAAGCTTGCCACCACACCTACCAAGCCTTCCGCCCACCCAGGCAAAACTATGGGTCCGCTGAAGCTCGGGAAGGCATCCAAGTTCTAACATTGCTTGAAGTATAACGGAGATCAGCTGCCTTCATGGCAGCCAAATTTGGCCAAATCTTGCGCTGAAGACAGCTAGACGCAGAAATGCTTCCGGGCATACTAATATTTATATTTCTAGATCCTAAGCATTTCAATTTATGCAATGCTTAATGCGTGTATCGTTTCTTCTTTCAACATCAGTATTTTTATCTGAATTACGAAGTGAATAACCGATCAATCGGAAATTTAAAACGCAATAACGTCACTAAAACACATCATTCAAATCTTCGAAATATTCTTTAATATTCGGGCCTGTGATAAGGCGCTGCTTTTATTCTTGATTCCTCAGCCATAACTCCAGGGGGCGCATGTTTGTGGTACATTTTTTACTGTGTTGTATAAAAACGTGTCTTCCGATAGGGAATACGTCATGTACGTTTCAAAATTACAACGGAGACACGCTTAGATCTTCGTAGATAGTAGATCTTTGATGAGGTTTTAATCCTGTAGTAAATTTTGTGGCACAGAAAAGCTTTGAAGGCAAGCTTGTCTAATACACGCCGACGTCACTAGTGTTTTTATTTCCCCTCTCGTTACTCGCGGAGAATATTGGATGTTTGCTCTTGGAGGGTCACCCGCGGTATGCGATCGCATTCCTGTTACTCGTCTCCCTCGCTGAGGTTCCTTGAATTTATTGGTTCTGTGGCAACACTTTAGTCGGTGTCGAGACGTTATGTGGTCGTAAATCCGAGCTTTCGGCCTACATGTCGCTGCACGCGCTGCCATGTTGCTTTACTAAGTGAAATAGCTCTTATATCCTCTAAGCATGTGTGCGACGCTAAGCTATGGACTCTCTTGAAGGATGTTGAATGTAGACCATGCTCCTCAGCGTTCTAGCACACTCGTGTCTGACTTCCGCGCGCATGTAGCAATTGTGCTGTGCCAAATGAAGAAATTCATTTCATCACACGACGGCTGGAAATATAGTTTTCCGACTTGTTTTCAATTTTAAAGATCTTTCCTAATATTACGGAATTACTTGCTCGAATTCTTACAATTTTAATTTCTTTTGCTGTTAACCGGTATCTTGTGTTCGTTCCCTTTCATCTATTCTATTTTTCTTGTAAAAAAGGCTAAGATCATAGGGCAGTTATATGGAAGTTTCCTTACTCAAATTTTTGCCATCATAGCTGATGTCTTCTGTTGGCCACTTGAATAAGGTCTGTCTTGAAAACTCTGGATATTAATTTCCGAACTACAAAGGAGTTCTCACAAATGATTTGCAGCAGCAGTGCTGCCTGCCTACGCGCCGAATCATCTACTTTGTGCTAAAAGTTTTCACCTTTCATCATGTGATAATTTTTTGATCTATCTCTCGAGTCTTGGTCATTTTGAATGAGTGCTGTTTGAGGTATCATTTTTTCGTCGATTTTTTTAAACAAATAAAATCGCGATTTCTAGTCTCTCGACGATGTTTTCCGTCAAGCTGTCAGCAGCGGAGTTCACTGCTTCTCAACTTGAGAGTCAACCCAGCGCTGCTCCGCTCGCGATGTTAATCTCTCTTGGATTCATGGTCTTGTATGAAGGTTTTCATTAAAAGAAGGGAGTGTGTTAAAACCGATGGTTGTTGTGGCTCACTTCGTTGGAATAGTTCTCGTAAATTGAAATTTGGGGAAGCTGTTGACCTCACTGAGCTTTCTCTGGTGCACCAGGCTGAGGAGTTTAGGGCTCGGGCAACGTTATTTCCTGCAAATTTCTAACTGTTTAGCTTTCATTAATATACAACCTCTTTGGTCATCCCCGCGTAGGTTGTTCTGTTATTGTTCAAAAAATTGTTAGAGTGATCTTTACATCATGAATGTTATCCAACTATCTTCTTTTTTCTACGATGCGAGCTTGTCGGAATGGATCTCAGTTATTCTTTTGCGATTATTGAGTTAACCAAATAGAACAATATTTTTTCACTGTATCCCCGTTAATACTAATTGAGCTTATCTATTAATACCCTAACTATCCACATCTAGGGAGTAGATTACAGGTTTACAGTTGGTTTTTACCAAATTTTCCCTTCTTAACCATGAAAAGTGGAAGACGCAATGCTTTTTATGTGTATCTCTCAACTACTTGAAACCTTGTAGCAAACTCTGGTTCTTTCTACAAATTGCTCAATTTCATCTTAATTGCGCTAAGGATGCATTTCTTTTGTTTTTGGTGTGTACCGAGAGGAGATATGCGCCACATTTTTTTGAACTGATGACTCAACTACACCCTCGTATGAAGATTTTCTTATTACTGTTTACGTAATCCTTAACATTAGGAATTGAATCCATTTCCTATACAGAGAAAGCAACCTCTGGCATTCTCCAGTAAGCAAAACGTAAGTTTTATAGAAAGCGACTGTTACTCGAGCGATTACCACTTAATTCTCTCACTCATTTATGAGGAAAACCACGTCAACCTCATGTGTACAGTCGAGAGAGAAAGTTATAGTTCATTAAATTTTAGGCTTGGGAGAAAATTTGAGGCTACGAGCTGAAGGTTAGCTATACAGACTTTCCATTTGTTCAACTAGAATAGTTCTTTGTTTTGTTACGGGCCATATCTTTTTCGGTTTTCTACTGTCCTGTTTTTCAGCATCTACTACTTTCTTCAACTGTTATTCTGTATCATACACTTCTTTCCTACCTTACTGTTCCTATACGCATGAGGTCTTTTGTCGGAACACACTTTGTGCATAGATTCCTCGTTCCCTAAACTCCATCCTCAATGGTGCCTCTCTTCTTCCTCTCTGTGGAACACCTTTGTTGGCATTAGGGAGACTTGAAGTAACTTATCAATTTAATTGAAAAATTTAATTTTATGTATTCCATAGATAAACCAAGACTTGTATAGTCCTGTATAAAGGAGGTTCAGTGAATTTGGTGCATCTTTAGATTGGTCAAGTATAAGTGCAATGCATTTAGCATAGAGGATTATCTGTTCCGCAGAACGAGATGAAGCTAGAATACTGAGAAATGGCCGGGATAGTAAATTGACCTGGCAGTGGCGCTGTAGCCATGATACGATCAACCTCGAAATTGCCTTATTTCCCGCCGAGCGCTTGCACGGTTGCCTGCCACCGATTAATGGCATGGCTTGCGGAGCGTTGGTCTGATGATCAGTATTTGGAAATTCATTATTTTGGAAAATCGTACTTATCAAATGAAAACGACTCGTTGTGCCATAGAATTTGTTGTGTAATTTCGCACGTGTACGCTTTTTCAATGTATTGAAGTAGGAGCAGTACCGAAAGGATTCATTAACAAACCATGCAGTACCAAAGAATGGTGCTCGATGTAGAGGATGCTACCTTAGCACTTCAAAAACACGTTTTAAATTATAAATATACTAGTGGAAATCTTCTTCTCAGTTCAAAGATGGAGCTCTTCGTTGTGCTACAATTAAATTCACTATATCCAATTTTAGAAAGTTTATTTCACGTAGAAAGAAGTAAATCCGTTTCCTCTTTATTTTCATTGATGGTTTTAAAAGAGGATTTGTGTAAATTGTACAGTCGTAATTTATAACCACGAGATCCCCGCATAAAAAAATAGATGCGTGACATCTACCATCAATAATAATTCCCGCGTAGAATATTATAAAAATTAATAACCTTGCGTAGCACGTCTTCTAAAATAATTAACTGATAGAATTCATTGTGCACTATTAGCGGAGTAAAATACCCTCGGAAGTAATTACCGTGAGAAATTCGTTCAGTAGTAATTGCAGCATAAAATCCTTCAAAAGTTTTAAGTGTAAATTTTGAATGTGCGACGAAATTGTATACCCGAGCGCAAACGGTCGCTCGCCATTAATTCTTAATTCGAAAAGAAAGTTTGAATTGCTTTTCACAAACCTAAAATATAGAGTATGGTGTGCCAGCTAGCCCCATTTAACGTGATGGGAACTGCAATGTAGCGCTAGGCTGGCCTGGCGAAATTTGGCCGCCAAGTCAGTATCGTGTGATGCCATTCATGGGATACTGAACACGTTATCGACGAGAAGTTATAAGTAATTGTGTCCCAAACGCGCGCGTGACACGCACCTGGATGGTCAAAGTTTCAAAAAATAGGTTGAAACATTATGCGTGAATTAAGCGGACAATGATGAAATGGGAGCCTTAGTAATTAAGGAGATGCATCATCACCGTCGTGAGTGGACTGTGATACTGAGGTGATAATAATTATATAATCAATAGCCCTGGCGTCTTTTGTGCGTACTGTCATTGAACATGTGTTGTTCTATTGAGATTGTGTGCCGCCATCATTAATATTGACTGTCGCTGTCAGAAGCGACGTTCTGCTGATCCATTCGTTATTCACGTAAATTACCGATAGGCATTCAAGCTGTTTGTTTAAACTTGTTGCGTAATTCTTAGTTTGCGGAACTGAGTTTATTGTCCAGTGATAACTGAATTCTTTTTTATTTGTATATTTTCTTGTATATTAGGAATTTAAAAGATTAAATCGATTAAAGAAAAATGAATTTCCTCAATTTCTTGTATATTGATTCAGTTTTGATTTGTTTTTGTTTGACGTATTCGAATGTTTCAGTTTTTTTACCGCAGACTTGCCTAGAGCAATTAAGACAATTCAACGTTTTGTTTGGTAGAATGCTCATCATGAAATTCATTAGCCTTGGCTAACTCACAGTTGATTGCTTCTTCCAAAGTAATCAGTTGTTAAAGAATCGTATCACCGCCTATTTATTTCCGAAGCGCTGAGTTCGATGTTATTGTAATTTGATAAAACTTGACTTTTACGGAGTTGAAAATCCAAATTTTGCATGCGTCAGGTAAGCTGTATTTTTTGGGAGATGTTCCAGAACAACATACGCTTAAAGAATCACGAAGTTATGTTCAGAATCGCTGCTGGATTCGGGTTTGTTGCCTTGTTTCATGTAGCGGACGAGCACATCCTGCTTCTGAGTTTCGTACTCTTAGTTCATCTCGTGATTTAAAGCTTCTTTAGTGCGCAAATTCTTAATTTATATGCTAAAATGGATGGTGGTTAAATCAGTTGTAGGCATAAACAAAGTTTTTGATATGACAACTGTCGTCGGTACATTAGTTATTTGACAGAATCAAATATTCAAGCAATTCATTTGCTTTCTTAGCTATAGTGAGGGTAGGTGCGAGTTTGATGAAACTTGAAATTAAGTAGAAAAGTCTTTGTTTGGATTTTTTTGACAGCATGTCATTTCTTGGTTTTGTAGCAGACTTGGGTGACTAATTTTAATTTTAAGTCAATATGTTAGTGTAAGATAAGAATCATGCGAAGGAATTTTCATGTGTATCTAGCGAATGAATCACGGTGTCAAAATTTAACTGGAGGATTATTTTGGTATTTTTCCATGTGATTTCTGTGAGATGCGGTGTCTCCGGTGTCGCTGAAGTCTTCTATGTGTCGCAGGCAGAAGTTTCATTTCAAAAGGTCACGTTTATCTTCCGCGTAAATTTAGATGAAAATTAATATAAACATGTACGCAGGGTGAATATTTTTTAATAGGTAACTTCCTGTACTCTTTTGTAACAAAGCATTATGCGATTTACAAAAATCTCGCAACGATGTCCTTCAAACGTCTAGCTGGCAAACACGTCAAATTATGCACGCCAAACTTTGAGGTTAGAAGAAAAATTTATGAGGTACCCAGCGTCCCTACAGAGGCTGAGCCGCCAATCCTAGAACTGGTGGCAATCCTGGAATTATGTCTCCAATTATTCGTTTCAAATGACCTGAAATTTCCTGTTAAACATCGTTACGAAAATGGGAAATACATTTTGAGAAGTAATTTTTCCATGTTTAAGTAAATTCATGATGTGATATAACTAAACGCGGTAACATCGTCCTGAGAACAGAGGCTGAGGTTGCTAGCCTCGCGTGGACGAACAATTTTATGGCGTTTGCTAAGAAGGGGAGTTGTGACCCGCAAGCCTCTCGCGGTGATGCATCAGCTTTTTAAGTTATGAGCTTATGAGCTTCCTGCACTACGGCTTTTCTTGCTCATTTTAAAATTGGTGTTTGTTTTTTCTTGCATCCTGGACTGTGAGATATTGCTACCTTGACTGCTCTGCAGGGGCCAATATCCCGCCAAAATGCCAGTTATTTTGAGCTACAAAGACTTCATGGACGCAGTCAGCCTCCAAATTGAATGTGGCTTTAAAGGAAACTGAAGCGTCAGGCTGCTATTGACGGTTCTTCATTACCTTCAATTAGAGCTCTTATTCAGCGACAGTGCACCAGTCACCGGCAAGTGTTAAACTTGAGTGTATATTTGGTTTCCTGTTGTATTACCTTTTCTGGAATGACAGTCATATTTATTTCATTCATTATTTTTTATTGTTTTTATGCTGATCATTTGCATCTACTAAATTTTTGAGGCTGTGTCCTAAGTTATAAGTATTGCTATAGTTACGGAACTTCACTGCTCATTCGGGTTTTACATGACGAGTTTAGGTATGATATTTGTGCACCGGAAACATTTGTGTGATGAATGTTGCATCAGGACGATATGTTGCCTAGTCTTCACGTACATTTTACGTGTGTTTGATGAGAATGATTTACATCTATAAATTTTGAGAATGTTTTCATGAGAGTATTGCTCTATTTCATTACATCAAATACGACTACATCTTCACTTGTAACTAGCTTTGTCAACGCGAGTTTTTACTCCACCGTTCCACTGTAGCTGTAAATTTAATTAGAGAGAAGGGGAAAAGAAATGATTTTAGAACACTTCATTTGAATGATTCGAGTACGTTGTCGCATTTGCACCAAAACTTAGCTGGAAAAAACAAACGCAAAGCTATTCTTTTGGGATCATTGAAAATCTATGAGGAGTCGGCACAGTAATAACATTTATTAACGAGTATGCACTCTACTTCACAGAAAATGATAAAGTTATCGGTTATCTATTTCCAGAGCGCATGCATTTTTTTCACTGGAAAAAGTTTTAACTTGTAACTTGTACATGTACATCAACTCAACCGTGCATGTAAAAAATTTACCAAAAACGAAAAAATTTTGAACATATCGCCATTGTAATGTGCTTCCTGCTTCCCGCTGATGGAAACATCGTTGTAATAATTCGCGTGTCAGATTAT
>JACJUY010009302.1:0-17735 GCA_014220935.1 Platorchestia sp. MABIK | reverse complement strand
AATTTGTAGACGTATAGTGCTCATACATACACCCACAGATACAGGTACGTAAACCCACATACACACTTAATTTTTTTTGTTAGTGAAGAGTTTCCCAGAGTAAACTTCAGATCTATTAAGGAGTAATATGTGGTTGTTGAATCCATCATCCAATAATTACCCATAAATGTTCAATGTTTTCTTTCAAGTGTTTGGCCTGTGGCATAGTGAAAAATAGATGAGTTACTCCCCCTAGATCAATAAGTCTACGCTAATGATTCACGCTTGCATTTACTTTAGTTAGCCCTTAAGTTTCATACGTATTTCATTCTGATACCCTAACATTAGTTTGATTACTTAGCTGAGAGTACGAATATTTTACATGTATTGCAGTATTATGCAATTGCTCATGTTTGTACGCGCCATTTTTACAAAAAGGAAATAAATCACTGTTTTTGTTGAAATGAATCCATACACTTAAGAGGCATTGTAATGAGATTCACCAAAAATCCCCTCACATCCTTAGGGTAAAAAAGTTTCCTATCTTCTTTTCACACTGGCTTAAGTTCAAAGAGACACCACGCCTTTAAAATGAGTTTAAAGGGCCACCTTAGGAGGACAAACTATCCTATATAGCTTTATTGCAAATTAAGACAACTGTCATAGTTCGGCGAATTAGGGATTACCCTGAAAAGCCCTGAGCCCTGACGGAAACCCACAGAGTGGACAGTTGTAAGCAGGGTTGCGGAATCGGAGTCGCCGGAGTTGCATGTTTTAGGGTGGAGTCGGAGTCGCTTTTCTGAATGTGATGGAGTCGGAGTCGCTTTTTGAGAATGTGGTGGAGTCGGAGTCATTCATTCGGATGTGGGGGAGTCGAATTTGGAGTCGCTATTTTTTGGTGTCTTCGATTCTAATTTTTGTTTAAAATTATTTTTAATTGTTTAAAACCGAAATTAAACCCAACTCAGTTCAAATGCTTTGGTGAAAAGCTAAAAATACGCAATGTTTTTGATTATTATTTTGTTCGAGGTTCAAAACATCGTATTTATACCAATTACCTAATAGTGTTATTAAATCTAGTCATTGTGGGTCCGCACACATTTATATGAGATGCTGACGAGTGCAACATATAATGTTCGTACAGGAGAAATAATGCATATTTTACAGTTAAAAAGCCGGAAATAGTCATTGAAAGCATCGCAAATTCATGCTGTTTATTTCTGTGTCGTTCATATCCCCTTCAATTAATATTTAGGATGTAGAAACTAGTAGTAAATGTGTTGCGAGTTACTAGCAGAACAGCTAGGCTGATGTACCCAATACATAGTGCTCAAATAAAGAGTGGAACCTCTATACGCTCATAATGTGTCTATGTTCTATTACAGTGGTTCCTTATAACAATCTTTTCTAGTCTATCTTTTAGTTATGCTTTGATGTATGGATTGATAATGACTAATTTTTGCAGAAACCTAAAGTTATGTTGGGATCATAAATAATTCGAATCTTTAGGTTGTGATATACTGAAAATGACTAGTCGTTGCGAAAATCTGAAGCCATTGTCTAAAAAATAAAGACTTCTAGTTTTCAGGTTATGTTATCGCTATTGATAATGAAAATTAAATTGGCTTATTGTGATGTCAATAACTGGAATCTTAGTTGATTTTTGTCAGCAACCTATGTACCCATGTACTGCAAGTTGATCTCTTTGTTTTGTTTACTTCCTTGTCTTTAGGTCAACTTAACATGTATTAATAATGAAAATTTCTGTTCATTTCTAAAGTTAATCCTTGAATATTGTTTAGTTCTTTAAGAGAAATGTTGAATTTCACCATTTCATTTACATGTTTAATTTTAACTGGAATAGTATCTATTTCTCGCGATTATGAAATTAATTACTTCTTCGTAAGAAAGATTTAGCTATGTTGTAAGGTAATCAATATAGATATTGGGACACATGAAAAAATAAATATAATGTAAACGAGCTACAGTGAAAGAAATAACACAACAATAGCAAAAACTTCACTTAGTCACACACAAGTAACTAAAAGCAATGCACTAATTCAGCTGCAATGATTGTTGCATCTATGCGATGGTACAAATTTTCTTGCTGAAAACGTTCCAGATTGTTCCAAAAATACAAAATTAAAAAAATATGGGCGCTGATTAAAATAAGAAAGTGTCATATACATAATAAAAAGTTAAACGAGAATAAAAGACATTATCATATTACACACAAAGGAGCTAAAATTGGCTTTTTTTCGTAAACAAGACGTTCCGTAAACGTCAGGCCCCTGCTACGAAAGCAGAACAACTGTTGCCTATTATAGCCGAGATATAATATAGTGTTGAGCAATAATATGACACCTTTTCTTCATTGTTACTCTGCAGAGTGGATGTAGAAACAGAGAAGAAAAGACAGTGTGCATATCTTGCCTACCTTCTCTACATGCATATTTTTATCTTTAGGATTTTGAGCATAGTAATTGAATCAACTATTATAATTTCGTTGGATTGCTGCAAACTTAGTAATGAAAAAAATTGTAGATATATATCTGTGCATCTCAGGGTGGGTACTGCCTACTTTACCTACTCAGAAGACGCTTGTCAATAGTATAGAAAGAATAGTGCACACGACTCGTCATAAAGGACGGGATTCGATATTGTCTTTCCACATCTCTTCCAGATGTGGAGAAATTAGGCACAGGAAATCCCTAAATCTATTTATTTATTTGTTTAAGAGAGGCTTGGCATTTTATTGTACAAAAATAATTAACACTATATAGGGTGTTTTTTTTTGTGCGGATCAACTTCAATCATAGGTAAAAAACTCAAAGTAAATCGATTTTGACGATTGATAAACTGACAAAAGCTCCTTAGTTTTCGAGTTATTAGGACTCGAATAAACTTCAAAACTCAAAGTAGGATACCAAGTGCGCGCCAATGTTAGTGCTAGTCTTGATAGGTCCGACCTCACTAATGCAGTTTTTTTATTTTCACAAAAAACCTGCAAGCATTTTACAGTTGCAAAGAACTTGCCGTTCAAATGTTCGTTACGAAATTAACACTCAGCCATCAATGATAATCTTTAGTAGTTATTTCATCCAATTAATAAAACGTACAAACATTATTAAATGCCTTATAGCTTGAAACTATAAATGTTTTTCCAAACCGTTAAATGCTTACAGTTTTTTGTAAAAATATCATAAAACTTTTTTAGTGGGGTCGAAACTATCAAGACAACACCTTTTCCACTTCAAATTAATCCAAGTGAAGTTCAATTTAATACAAGTGAAGTTCAATTTAATACAAGTGAAGTTCAATTTAATACAAGTGAAGTTCAATTTAATCCAAGTGAAGGTCAAATTAATCCAATTCAAATTCAAATTAATCCAACCCTAAGTTGAGTTATGAATTGGCAATATTCCTCGTTAGCTTGATAGCTTTTTGTGTTAAATATGTATCTATTGGATGTGATCAGTGAGACAAAAGTTTTCCTTTCAGCAAGGAATGCATAAAATTTACGCTAGTGTTGCAGTCTAAAGGCAAGCTATCGTAAAATGTGCTAAGTATTCAGCGTCAGGAGGCTGAGTGTCATTCAGATCTTTAAGCGGCGTAAAATATGCTAGTTAATTATAAAAGCTTCCTATTATACTACTCATTAAAGTTGTTTTAAAATTCTACATTAATGACAGTGTGCATCCAGTCAAACATTCATGTTCAATAGGTAATTTATGTTACACATAGTAGTATCGAGGATTTGTTTACCTTAAAATCTAGATTTACATTCGTAGAATTCCACTTTGTCACATATATGAAATCATATATACATGCAACTACATAAGATTATCATTGGACGATATGTAGATTCAATCGTTAAAGAAATATGGCAACGAAGTCTTTTTTTCGCTTGTACAAACAATTTTCGTAAAAACAATTTACAATTTTTGCCTATTTATTTGAATAGATGGCAACATTTTTATTGCTAATGAAGGAATGTATGTGTCGTAATGTACTCATTTAAGTTGTATTCTAACGGAATCGTGCATAAGTACTCAGTGAATCACATTAGTATATAGTTTTTAAGATTAAATCTGCATGTGGTCCAATAGTAATCTTATGTAGTTGCATGTGTATGTTTCAGATATAAATATGTGATTAAGTGGAGTTTCACGCGCGTAAATCTCTATATGAGTGTAAATGAATCCTCGATACTATGATACTATGGGTATGTGTAACATAAAATTACCTTTTGAACAAAAATATTTGAATGGATGCGTACTGCCGTTGATATAGAAATTTAAAATAACTGCAATGAATAGTGTGATTCGAAGTTTTTATAATTGACTTGTATCTTTTAGGCCGGTCATAATATCTGAATTATGCTCTGTCTCCTGATGCTGGATACTCAGCACATTATACGACAGCTTGTCTATAGATTACAACACCGGCGGAAATTTTATGTATTCCTCGCTGAAAGAAAAAACGATTGTTTTGCTCATCACACCAAATAGAAACATATTTAACCCCAAAACGCTCAAATTTAAGAGTAATTATGTCAATTAGGGTTGGACTCATATAAAATTCGACTAGGATTAATTTGAACGTGATTTGAATTAAATTGAACTTGACTTGGATTAAATTGAACTTGAAATAAATTAATTTGAACTTGACTTGTATTATGTTGAATTTAACTTGACTTGGACTAATTTGAAGTTAAAAGTGTAGCGCTTACATTGGCGCTCACGTGGTATCCTTCTTTAGGTTTCAAAGTTTCTTTAAGTCCTTATTACTCCAAAACTAAGGAGTTTTTGGCATTTTATTATTCGTAAAAATAGATTCACTTTGAGTTTTTCAACCCATGGTTTGAATTTATCCGCAAAAAAACCCTATATGTAAATAATAAAACGCCACGTGGCTCCATCAATTTATAAATAAATATGTGTTTTTGTGCGTGATTTCCCCTATGTTATTACAATAGGAATCAGCTTGATTGGAGGGTATCAAATTTACCATTCAAATAATATGAAAGACCTGGCATCTGATCACTTTTGTTTATAAATAAAAGATATTGTGTGAAAATTCAATCTATTGTATGAAATGCAGCTTATCTCGGTAAAAAGGTATGGAAAGGTTTTTAGAAACTTCTTGGATAATAATAATTTGAATTATAATACACAGTTGCTGCTTGCTTGGTTGGTATCACACAATCTGTGGTTGGTATGTGCGTCTGTGACGTTCTTAAGTATGCTTAATGACCGTATCTGTGATACCAGTTTCCCCAGTGAACAAATACAAGAATATTTGAATTGCGGGTGCTATCAGGATGGATCTATTTGTTTGTCTTCGTTAATTTGGGACTTTTTTAATGGAAGCCATCGAATCCCGTCATTTGTGACGGATCATATACACCAGTAGATATATGTATTGGTAAAATTTGTTTTTTAATATTCACTTGCCAATTTAAAATTCGTTCGTAGAAAATGAAAATACTAAACATATGTACAGGTTGCAACACCTGAAACCATTAAGAAATAAAATATTCATTTCATAAATTGTAAATACTTGTAGTTGGGGTCATAAAATTGCGAAAAGGTGGAGTCTGTGTTGTAGTCGCAAAATTCTGGAAAGGTGGAGTCGGAGTCGCAAAATTCTGGAAAGGGGGAGTCGGAGTCGCCAAATTCTGAAAACGTGGAGTCGCAAATTTAGTCCTCCGACTCCGCAACCCTGGTTGTAAGTCTTCCTAGCAGTGCTGCCGTAGTTCAGCACGAACAAAATTTTATTTGCTGTTGCTCTAACGGACTGATAACGGCGTAGGCGACACCTTCACGAACCTTTGGGCAGCTGCGGGGAAAAGCCAGCGCCACGGATAGGTAGCTGCACAGAAGACAGACCCTTTTCTCGAACCCAGAAGTCGACTCGCACGACAGTATGGACCACAGTAGGGGACCTTATAATTTTCATAATTTTTTATTCGTTGTTGGAATGCACTTGTTTCAATCTTCAGATGCTCTCTAATAAATTGATTTTTTTGCCTCAGCATGGTCAATTTGCGACGTACGAAGTTTCGCTCCAACACTAACGAACGAAACGCGCCATCGGTTTCTTCATTGGGTTTTATTAAAACATTTGCAGTCAGGGACGAAATCTGCTGAAAAATTTGAACTCAACAAAGCCATGTCACAGTCTCCCCAGTAATAATAATAATATTCACGAGGATAGCCATCATTGCATGAACCAAAATTTTGTTCGTAGTATTTCGAGGCCAAATTATCGACTAGAAAAGGCTTCACTGCATTGAAAATAAATTGCTTCTCAACAGAGAATCATTGTATGCATTAAAATATGAGTGAATGAATGATTTAAATCAAATTTGTTTATTCTAAGCTGAACTTTTCTTCAATCACGAGGTAAAAATAGAAAATTACTGACGAGAAACTGTGTAGGGAGTCAATGATTCAGGTGAGTGAAATATTGGTGAAATCGACGAAAAGAGAGTAGGTTAGCGTCACAGGTAAAACGTGAGTAAAATAGGCGCAAAATCCAGACCTCGCAATCTAACTTCCTAAAAAATAAATTGATATAAGAGATAGTAATGAAGTGACTTATGACCAAATGCCTGGACGATTAGAACCCTAGTAATAAAATGCGGCTGTATTTGTTATGTGTAGTTGCGTTGGTGAGCTATTTATGCCAATTAGCCCCAAAAAACTCGCCCACGTCGATAGTTCAACTCAGAGTGACCCATTTTTCATTGTGTTTCAATTTGTAGCGAACAAACGAGAGCCACACGTTTTCATTGTTTTTCTACAACTTTAGGATTTCAATAGAACTCTTTAAGTGAAACGTTGAGTGAGATTCTGTTCAACTCAACATGGGAGGGAGAGGGATAAATAGAGGAACCGATGGTCAAAGCGTATTACTCACTGCTCATGTGCTGCAGTAATTTATAGAGGTGCAAGACGCACATTGCCTGTTGAACAATGGGAAAAGTTTATTTTCGTATGTTTTTGCCAAGCGTCAAGCTCATCAAACAGGATGCAGTGCTTAACCTTACTGGATGTTTTGTCATTGAAGATGGGAGTGAAATTTAGCATAGAGTCATATATATCCGTATCCGTGTGTTGAATCGGCTTTACATTGGATGCTGACAGCACATTTTGCAGCAAAAATGCTGGGATAAATGAAATTTTAATACAGGATTTGAAAAGAGCGTCTGACTGGTTACATTTTTGTGTGTTTTCCGTTCACTTGTGTTTCTGGAGACGTTTACTTGTGACCGTCTTCATGAATACCTGGTAGGGTTGCATAGTCGGAGGAATAAATTTGAGACTTCGACTCCACCTCTTCAAAATTTTCTGACTCCAACACCGACTCCTCCTGTTCACAATTTTGTAGCTCTAACTCCACCTATTCACAATTTATTAAATGAGTGTTTTTTTATGGTTGAAGGTGTTACAACCTGAACATATATTTATTGTATTCTTCATTTACGAACGACTTTTAAGTTGGTAACAGGATGTTATAAATCAAGTTTTACTATTGTACAGGGTGTTGGAAAAATCAGTTAAAATATTTTACCCACAAGTAAAGTTATCAGGGCCGTAAACTCTAGTGAATTTTTTTTTACAATGTCCAGTTTTTAAAAGTAACAGTTAATTTTCAATCCTGGAAAAACTATTTTCGCTATACTATAAATTGGTAACAAAGTAAATCTTTCAATGTTCTATGCGTACATGTTGTCAAAATTTGATAAAACTGTTAAATAACTAATAATATGACGTTCAAATTAAAAATAGGCTGCACAAATAATAGTCACAGTTGTAAGAAACGAGAAACACACGAAGAAAGCCTATTTTAAGACCTTTCAGATGATGAATGAGTAACGAAAAATAATCGAATTAAGTGCATTTGCCAGGAGGACAACTAAAACAAGTTTACCAGTGTTGACGCCGACCCACATGTTGCCCTGTCAATACACTAGATACGCATGTCTAGACGAACGTGAGTGCTGCGTTCGTCATTTGAGGTAAATGTTTGAATGAAGAGACGACTTTAACAGCTTTAACCTGTTTTATGGTATTGGCTATAGTACTGTGAACATGTTGAATCTCATTATTTTAACATAAAGTAAATGAAAACAGGTTCCCATGATCACATTCATTCGTAGATTTGAAAGAAAAAATAAAAGTTGAATTTTACAACACAATAATATTTCGCTGCTGAAGCTTACAGCACGCTTATGTTACTTTAGTACATGATGTATCATCACTCAGGATTAAGATTCAAGTTATAGCAGATGTTCAAAATTTTTCCCAGTTTTTTCTCAGCACAGATTTTCCAAAAACTGCCATACTAGTTCTAACACTCTTTTTTTTATGCTTTGTCTCCAGCAGCCACCGCAATCCTGACAATCAAATCTTCCTCTGATTCCACGGGCGTCTCATTCACGAGGCTCTTCATATGTCCCTCCAGAAAGTCTAATGGGTTCAGATCAGGAGACCTGGAAGGCCAGTTAACAAGAAATTATTTTAGATCTCTTTTTGAACTATGTGTGCAAAATTCCGTTTCTGTTTTCAATGGACAACAGATATAAACAGATTGAAGGGCTAGGAATGGGTCTTCCATTAAGACCTACTTTCGCTAACCTTTATCATGTGGCACAATGAACAGAAATGGTTAGAACAGATGTCCGACATAGTTCAAACGGGTTTTCATATGCGCGACATTGACGATTCTTTCGTTTTTTTTTGTGAAAAAATTTGATGCCCATTCCTTCCTGCAATATTTAAATTCCAGACATCCTAAAATAAAATTCACATTAGATCTAGAGAAAAATGATCAATTAAATTATCTTGATATCAATGTTCACCGATCTGATAATAACTTCATCACCTCAGTCTACAGGAAACCAACATTCTCCGTATAAGGATTAAGTTAATTAAGCGTTTGTTGCAAACGATTCAAATTTAATAGTATTACAATCCTAATAACTCGCTAAATTTTCCCCAGATATTTCTTTTCGTATCATTTTAGTTATCGAACGTAATACTGGATCTTTTTTAGATTCAAAGATGAGCTCCCGACCGGCATGCGATCTTCCTTCGTCTATAACTTTAGTTGTGCGCATTGCGCATCGCAGTATGTGGGATCCATCCACCGAGCACTTTACGTCAGGGTTGCTGAACATGCAGGTCGAAGTCATCGTACTGGTCGTTTGCTTACTTCTCCTATTCATTCTAGTGTAAGACAAAATTGTAGTTCCTGTGAACAGAATATTGACATTAGCAGATTTATGATATTAGATACTTGTACCGCCAACTTAGATCTACGTATTTTAGAGTCATTATTTATTCATAAAGTCAAACTTTCTCTCAACGAAATGCAGAGTGTATACCCTCAAAAATAGTAAACTTTTTTTTTTATTTTTTATCGTATTCCATATTTTTTGCTTGTATTGCATTTTTTATTGAACCGTTTTCTTGCATTCAGTGATTTTGTAAACTTGACTGCACTGACATGTACTTTTTTTAATTTGCAGACTTTTCGCTGGGAATGAGCCAAGGCTCTAAATGTTCAGAGTAAAGGTTTATAAAGTACTTCTCCATTTTTTCATTCTGGTCATACTATGATTTCAGGCTAATCAATAGGGTTTCAGCCTTAATTTGGTTTTGAGTTACTTCCGACAAAGAACTTGTCATTGCAGTTTCAACATAATCTGCATGAATGGAGATTCGTGTGTTAAAAAGCATTGGAAAGAAATTGTCAATTAAAATAAAAACACGAGCGGACCAAGAATGGATCTTTAAGGACAACTTGTTATCTAAGAGGACTGCATGAGATCGATTTTATAACTAGCTTTTAGACCATTGCACATCAACTCCGAAGTTCAACTTTTTCCGTAAAAGTCGATCATCTTCGTAGCTATCGAACGCTTTGGAGAGATCGAGTATCAGCATGAATGTTATATTTTTATGATCGATGTCACTGTTTATTTTTTTAGTCATATTAAACAATTATTGACTCCTCCAAGAGAGATGACAGATGATCTGTTTTCATTTGCCTAATATGTTAGACAGGAAAGGTAAAAGACTTGTTATTATTTTTGTAATTTGATGTGTGATTCGGGAACTTATTAGTTGTTATTGATGTGTTAATTACCAAACAAATCAATGGTGCTTTGACTGGGTAGCTGTCTTTGATATGCTAAAGGCTGATATCATCATGTCCCACTGCCCTTGTGTTTTTCATTGAGTATAATGTATTTTGTAACTCTGTTAAGTCGACAGAACGTGGTCTCTACCACACACAAGCTTTTGAAAATGCAGTAGGGCACGAATTTTCAACTGACGGTTGATTTAGGTTGGTTTTACATACTTCATTGAAAACTTGGGCACTGACATTTAAAAAGAATGTGTTGAAATCCGTAGTTGTTTTTAGGGATTTTCTAATTGGGCTACCTCACCAATGATTACCCATGTTCGTTTCGGGTTCTTTTCAACCTTTAAGAAAGTGAGTTTGTTTTACTTCTGAGATTTTCTTTCGAAGAATCTTTTCATGTTCTATATATCTCTTGTATGAAGTACTGTTTGATCTATTGTTTTTTACTCTCGTACGCTAATTTCTTTATTCTGCTTAACTCTTTAATATCGTCAGTACTCTGAACATCTCGTTTTGGCTGAGTTTTTTGCTGATGTAGGGTACGCATTCATTGACAGCTACTGTATAGTTCTCGTTGAAGTTTGAGACTTGTATGTCAATTTCGTCAGATTGCATCTTGTTCTGAAATTCGGCGGACATATTTGGTAGTTTTTTTTAAAATATTGCTGAGTAGTGACATTTTGAGCCGTAAGTAATAAAACGATTGTTTTTCTTCATTTTGCAATATTAATTTTACATTCTATAGAATGGTGATCGGGAACAGAGGATGATGTTACTGTACTTAATATTGAAGAAGGAATATTTGCGATTGCCAAATCGAGGAGAGTGTTAGAGACTCTAGTAAAACGAGTCGATTCCTTGGCCATTTGTGATGAGTTTAGTTTACAAATACAAAACTTTACTAGGCTGATTTTTCATCTATTAAGTCAACATTAAAATCTCCCGGGTAAAGAATGACTTTTTAGTTGCTAAAATTTCGTTGAAAGTTTTCTCAATGAACTCCTTTTCTGGATGAAGGGGAGCCGATGGGTACCGGTAAAGACTGCCGATAATGATGGATTTATGTTTATTTGTTTACACTTTCAATTACTCACACCATTTCTATGCCGTCGCACACTTCATTTGCTAGAAGTAAACACATCAAACAAATTTCTCGTATGAAAATACCAGATTCACAAGCTCGGCTATTTTTAACGCCATCGTAGCGGTACACATAGATGTCACTTTCTTCAGTAACCAGCATAACTCCGATGTCATCAATTTTATCATTAAGACTACGAGTATTGATTTATTTAATTTCGATATTTTTTATTGCAATAGTCATTAGGGGCAGCAAAATAATTCTTTTAGTGACTGTTTCATGGATTCGTTGATCCTCGCAGTGAAGCCCAGGGAGTCATGTTTAGCGTCGGGTACATTTGAAAGACTTCCATTCAACTGGGCAACAGTATTTTGTCACGAAAATGGTGATGTGATTTCAGTCTGGTTTTCGCCTTGTGCAACAAGGGTACTATTGTGGTCGTCTTTTCGATGGAGCATTAATGGAGGGCCATTTGGCGATAATTCTGGGGGACGAAGAAATTAGAATAAGGACGCTGAAATTAGAACAAATTTTGTAAGCGCGAGTTTTTATGCAATTCAGTTTAAAATGGAAAGTGCAATAACTATGAAAACTCATCACTAGGCCAGAGAATGTTTTTTTTTCTGGAAACCGACACGTCAAATTTATTCTCATTTTTTTGCTGTTCCGTGAGAAATCCCATGCAACATTATTTTTCGATTTTATTAATAGTAAGCATAAAAATATAAGATTCGCCACGGAAAGTGAAGATAATAAATTACCTTTCTTGGATTGTTTAGTGACTAAACGAGAGAATAAATTTGAAGTGTCGGTTCACCGAAAAAATGTTTTTTTCTGGCCTAAGAGTGAGTTTTCAAAGTTATTGCACTTTCCATTTTAAACTGAATTACATTAAAACTTTACTTGCTCGCGCTCATAAAAATTTGTTTTAATTTTGGCGTTCTTCATTTATAATTCTCTTTTTTGATAGAATTTCCGCCAAAATGGTTTTAGGTCTTCATTTATTGAGCAACAAATTGGAAAGTTTTTAGCAAAGAAGTTTCAAAATGCTAACGTCGAACCAAATTCGATCATTCAAGAATCAATCTCTCAACCAATTTATTTGTGTTGACCATATTTTGAACCGTATTGTGAAAAATTCAAAACTGAATCACTTCTAGACATTTTACAGGCATAAAATTTCATATGATATAAAGAAAAAAATTTATAATTGGTCCCTTTTTCAATTACAAAGAGAAACTTCCTTCTACCATGCAGGCCTCACTCGTGTATTCATTTTGCACGATGTACATCTAAGTACTTTGGCATGACCACACGTACTCTCGGTACCATGCCGAGCATGTTGGAGTTAGGAATTTAAAAACGAGGAACACTGCTCGTAGGTTGTGCATTATTTAATATTACACATCGTCAAATCCATACAACGTCTCGGAGTCCTGCTCTATATTCAGTAAGTGCAGTCTGAAAAAACGTGAAAAGACAAAAGTTCGTCGGACATGTTAAAAAAGAAAATTGATAAAAAACTCATATAAAAACTTCCAGCGGATTATGTTGGAGTTAGTTATCGTACTGATGTTCGATTGACCCGTCCATCTCACTCCGCTGCGTGATCATGTTGAAACTTGCAATGTAACTCCTCACTCTAGTCATTTTAAAGTAGTTCGTATAGCTTCAAGGGATTTAGATCTTAGAATTTTAGAATCGCTTTTCATTTTCAAATGAATCGCTTCACTTAATATTCAGTTGAGTTCATATCCTCTTAGCATCATAATTCTTAGTTGTGTTTCGTGCTATTTACTGCATTGATGATGTTTTTTCCTTTTGATTCCTTTTTTATGTCTGTTTGTACATCTAAGTTCATTTCTATTTCAGTGATATACGTCAGATTCTCTTAATAAGCTGATGATGGGTATTAGCCCGAAAAGTTCCCAGTAAAATGAAATTTTTTTCAGTGATTTTTGCTCTCCTATTTTTATTGAACACTAAAAGTTTGCATCCTGTACACTTGTTACATAACACCTAGTGCAATATTTACTTTAGGAAATGTCCTAAAGCATATATCCCCAGTTTGTGAGTTATGCATGGCATTACTGGAAAGCGAAGTGTAAGAGGTAGGCACCGTACTTTTCCAGAAACATAAACATTTAAGGGATCATACAGATCGAAGATTGAAAGTTTTCGTAATCTGAACGTGTTTCAACATTATTTTTTCAAGAATGCTGTTTTGTCAAATGAATTCCATTTGTCTAAACTAAATAAAATATGAAATACACAGAAGTACAAAATAAACCTAGAAATGTAAACGTGCATTCCCGTGCTCATATAAATATGAAATCCCCGATGCATATCCTCAAAAGTTCAATAGTATCATTACCAATTAACTCAATAAATGTAAATATGTCGGCCTTGATGGAATAAAACATTCGTTTCTGAAATTGAAAATTTTTCAACTAAAAAGTGAAAAAGACGCACTGAGGGGAGAAAACTGAGAACATAATCGTGTAAATAAGTTTAAATCAGTTTGTTGGAGTACAAAAACACTCGAACATCCACGTGTCAAGAAACACACACACAGAAAATTAAACATTAAAGAAGACGCGCTATGAACACCAACGACTTCGCATTTGTCCATGAGCATATTTATGGCCCAGTTTCACTAGAAATTATAACCAATGTTCAGAGAGCAGTATTGCAAACAGAAAGAAGTATAATTCTAATTCTGATTCTAATTAATTCTTCCTCATATGGTTTCGTTTAAAAGAGATTTTTTTGATGAAGATGGACAGTTATTCCGAAACGTTCAGTTTTATTTGATCATTTTTACTAAAAATGACTATACGTGTAGCGATTTTCGCCGTGCTTTTTATTCAGACTGAAGTCTAATTACATACAACGTCTCTCCTTAGTCATTACATCTGACATTGGGAAGAAGGCTCTGTCAATATCAGGTGCCTTACTGTGGATCAAACTTCCCCAGAGTATCAAAATCCTTCAAACATTGAGAGAATTTAAAACCAAAATAGCTCGTCATCTTGCGTTTCCACTACGATAGTAACCTGTAGAACATACTGAAAACGCAGTTACAAATCTTCTGTGCTCATTATCATATATTTCAATACACTACCCAACATTTTCGAAATATGCTTATGTATCAGGATTGTTTTTGTGCTTATATTTGTGCACATGCATATGTACATGTGTATGTATGCGTGTTGCATGTATGTGTGTAGGTATGTGTGTGCATAAATGTATCTGTGTTTATGTGCTTACATATATGTGTATTAAAATAGTAAATAGCATTTGAACAATAAATACCACTCTTTCTATTCACTGTAAATCTGTACCGTTACCTAATACGTCATTTCCCTTTATTATTGTAAAACATTTATTTGATGAATGTAAATTTTTTGTGTGATCGCCCATGTATGCTTTAAGAAGATGGTTATCTACTAATGACCTTTGTATTAAAATATTTAATTAAAAAACAAAACTTTATCTTAATGCATGTAGCCTTGTATCGATGCACATGTGTGTGTATGTATATATTTATTGCACGTACAGTCACATATTTACAAACAGTAGTTTCAGCGAAATTTCTAATAAAGCGACTTGCATTTGTTCTGTAAATACCGCATTTTTAAATTTCCCTCTTACGCCAAGCATTTAAATGAGAAATATAGTTAATTTGTCGTATGAGTTATAGCATGCTCTTTTAGGCAGTCAACTTACTTATATATATTTCTGCACGCTCGCTCGAAAGAACATTTGTGAAAATCTGCGGCAACAAACAATTCAATCATTATTATTACCTGATGTCAAGAAAGTCAAAACTCATTTGTCAATGTGCGTGTAAACTATCATAAGTGTTTTTACCCCACAAAGTTCATCATCTTTATTGGTTCCATGAATAATAAACAAACAATATGCAACTTCAATGAACAAGATATAGGATACATTTTAATGTTCTTTTCCCCCAGTCGTTGTACGAGCATTGAACTAGACCGTCATGCCACCTACGTATTTTTATCAATTAAAGTCGTTTCAAAAAAATATTGTAACTTTTTCTGTAATGTTTTCTTCTCTTATTCACGCCCTAAAATGTTCTTGATAGCCTTGAGTTTTGTAATTTATCAAATAATTTTCCCCCTTTTCAGTACATTATAACAGCCCTATCTAGGGGGCTACTTTCACGTATTGTTCCAATTATGCTGAACATGTCTTGGTTACCGTTGCAGAGAAAGCCTTTTCGTGTTTCCGGTTCATCTAGACTATTTTGTACCACTAATATTAGCGTTGAAATATGAATTTGTCGAAAGATTGAAAAAAATTCTCAGAGTTCCGTGATTGGCATACTAGTTGATCCGTAGGAGTGAAAAAATAGTTCTGAGTGTCAATCTCGTTGTCCTAGACGCAGAATTTTGTAATCCACCCGTTTTACTTTCAGAAACATTCCTTGTACAGCAAGGACAGTTGCATTACAGGACGTATAGGGCCAGTGTTCGTTTATGGTACTTGCTCTTCTGACAAGAGTATACATGATTGCATGGTACGCACTCGATTGACTGGAGTGTATTTTATATTAAGGTACCTACTTTGCTAACATGAATGTAACTAATCGCATCGGTGTGCTTGAAGTCGCTCCTCGAAACATATTGGATGAAATGGTCGACTACTATCTTACTGTGGTACATGATGAACTCAGTGAATCGGATAGACTTCATACAGCCATTTGTGCTCGCCGTGGCACAGTGGTTCAGGCATCGCTCTTCCATGAAGGTGTCAAGGGTTCGAATCCCGACGCTGGGCGACGATTTCCTCGTTGGGTATAAGGGAAAACTCAAGCACAATACCCCACTCAACCCAGGTGTCGGAAATGGGTACCGGCTTTAAGAGGGAAGCTGTCATGGTGCCCTATTTATAGCGTTAGTTATAACGCATGTGAAAACCAATACCCAAGATGATATGTATCAGGCTTGATTGGAAATAAAGCATCATTGGATGCCGATGTTGTTTTACAGCAACATCATATACACGCTGCACACACCTTTTCTCGTTTTATAACCATACGTCAAAACAACATAGTAACTAACAGTGGGCATAATCATATTTCAGCGAATAAAAACTAGTAACAGCAGCTCAAAATGTAACAACATCCAGCACAAATCCACTGACGATGCTGTAAAATTTGGAAAAAATGTGTAAAATGTTGTGAAAAAGACAAATAAATATAGCATTGCTTCAAATTGTATAACCCTCACAGAATGTTTAAGCAGATTTTCATTTTCTTTATTAGATACCGTATGTCTGCAGCTTTCGTGGTTGCGTGGTTCCAAGAGGCATGCTGGAGTTGCCTGTGAGATTGGGACTGGCGTAGAAACAAACTGAATGCTTTCGCAATAGTCGTTGACACGTTTGCACTTGACGATCGTTGCCGCGAAGCTGATGTGCTCCGAGCGGATTTCTGCTGCAAGTTGACACTTCGATGGCTGCTGTTATTCCGACTTTTTACTCGTGAGGCTCCGATGTTGTTCACCTCACTCAGATGGTAAAATTTTGGCGCTTTTGTGCGAGGCACGCCGGCGAAGCCGGCGTACTCCGTTTGCGTGCCCTCACCGTATTCATGTTGCGAAACCCAGCGAAAAAGACCTCTCGTAGATCTCATCAGCGCACACTTGCACCGCCGAGGGGTTTTGCAAATCTCGATGCTCCTGAAGGGGTTTATCTTGAATTGTTGAAATGCCGGGGTATACCGGCGATTTTGCCTGTACCCCTGCCTCGCACTCAAAATCTATCCGTCTCTCCTATTGCGTAACCGAGAGAAAAATCCTCTTGATTCTTCTTGTCGCACCCTTATATGTGTCTGGCCTGATTTCTTCCAGAAGCTAAACGAATGTTCATTGTTCCAACGACCGAATTTTAAATCTGATTGGTGGAATTCTTGCTTGTCCTGACGTCTTGAAATCTAATTGGTGCGTGCTCCGGCACACCCCCTCGCGTGAGTTCTTCTAGAATGCTCCTTGGCTTAGGTGATGCGGCTGTTTACTTAGGCCAACCCTCGTATCCTTCGCGCCTCCGAAGCTCATTCACACGCGTACGCGGCACCGGCTTGACGGTCTGACATTGCAAGCTTTCCGTGATTTACCGAAAATAGCCTAGCAACACATTGCATTATTATAAGATATAAGATATTTCACTACAAAATGCAGCAAACCACATTGCTCTAGCTTTGTTAATTTCCGAGAAACGTAAACGAATGTCTTGAAAACTTATATTGTACATGAACGCCGATTGAAGTTATTAGTCTACGTAAAAAATGTAACCTAAAAATTTTTGAAAATCAACGTTGATAGAATTTTAGAGCACACATTATAATTTCATATACAACAAACCACATAAATATACCTATAAAATTGGCGGAGAAATGTGCATGTCAATGTTGAAAACCAAGGCGCTCCGCTTCCTCAGATTGTCCAGCAGAGGAAGGAGGGGGGATTTGGGGAAGGGGTGGGGGTGGGGT
>JACJUY010009301.1:11441-23253 GCA_014220935.1 Platorchestia sp. MABIK | reverse complement strand
CATCTTTGGATCCAAATATAATGCATTGTGTTTTGTTAGCATTTAATTTGAGACCGTTTCGGTCGTACCATGATTTCAAGCTAGTCAGTATAGTTTCGGCTTTAATTTGCGTCTGTGGTATTTCCGATACAGAACTTGTTATTGCTATTTGAACATCATCTGCATACATTGCGATCCGTGTGTTCGAAGGCATTGGAGGAATATCATTAATGAAAATAGAAAACAGTAGCGCACCAAGAATGGATCCTTGGGGAACATCAAAATTGTTTTGAATGAATGGGGACAATTGGTTTTTTATGTGGACTGCATGAGATCGATTTGACAAATAACTTTCAAACCATTGCGTTCTTGGCTATTTATATGGCCGAACAGGTGCGTTCTAGGCTTTTTATATGAATGGCAATGCCCGAGTGTCAACCATACAGTCGAAGCAGATTCTTTGTAACTGGACGTTAGAAAAGTGTGCTTTCTGAAATCGTTGACAGCGAGTTCATGGGTGATGTTCCATATGAGTATTTCTTTTTTTGCTCTTATAATTCCACATCAGTCTCGATGTTGAGGAATACTGTTCGGCCATAACACACAAAATATTCCAATGGTTCGCGAGGACGTTTTTCGCTTCATTATTTTTCCGTGATGTGCGAGTGTAATAGCTTCCTGACATATGCATTGTGGCTGGCCGGTTTATGGATTGATTTAAAGTAACATAGGTAAGAATAAAAATACGTTATTCGCTATTCTCATTCTGTCTGGCAGATGAGCACCTTCTCTACCCCTACGGGGCACTACGTGGCGTACAGGAATGTTTAACTTCATATTTTTCCAGTGGTATTTATAACTAGTGGCTACACAATGATATATGTGACTGCTTGAACACTAGGTCATGCGACCTGAAAAAACTCAACAGTCAATTTATTTAAAATTAAATCCGCATTGATGCGTGTGATTCTTAAAATGAAAAGTAAGGTGAAAATCGCTGTACATGTGGTCATTTTATTAATACAAATACTAAAGTCTAAGTGAATAAAATAGAACGTTTCGAACTAAACAGTTCATCTTCAGCAAAAGAAAAAGAATTCTGCGACAAAACAAAACATATATGAGTAAATTATAACTACACTATACAAAATAATACTACAACATAGTCAGAAAATAGTAGATTTAAAACTAAAAATAAAACTAAAACCATTAAAAACCTAAACTAATGATCACGTACTTGCTATGAAAAGAGGAAAAACACTTTGAGTATCATTTGGAGGGGGTTTGAGCTTAAAGATGTACAGCGACTCAAGGATGCGTAAATCAATCATGTGAGGGGCACCTGCAAGGATTTTAAAATGATTCACGGAAACAGGGACGTCACAGTTATCAGCATGGGGTCGAACAGAAGATAGTGGAGGGGAACCAAGAAGACGACCGGTTCTACAGCTGCGCCCAGCTGCGCCAGCTACAGCTGCGCCCGTTAAATAAAAACCTTCAGTCAAATTAAAACCTCCAATAAAAATAAAATTCTATATTTATCTACCAAGGAAATTACCTCCACCAGGGAGGGGTAGCCAACTAACGAGAACCAGATTCACTAGTCACTGTTACCCACCTTCAGCTTCAGGTCGTCTCGTCCACATATATTTTTTCCTGTAATAAGACGCTGGCTTAAGGTCACTTCACGATTTTATTTATTTTCATCCGATTCGTTTGAAATTTTGACAGTATCTGTATTTGTTGAGAGTGCACATTTTTCACTTGTGTAACTTTTTCGATTTAGGCCTTATTTTTTTTGGAAAATACGAAATATTACTTTTTGGTACATTTTTATGGATATTTCAAAAGAGTAGAAGTCATTGAGTTTTCATGCTAGAACAAAACCAAAGACAGTTTTAGAATCCTCGGAGCATTTCTAACAATAGTACGGTTCAAAATTGAAACTTTTTTTATACGCGAATTTTTTTAAATATTTAGCATATAAAATAATTTTGGGTTTTGAGCTTGATAACAAAAATTTTGGCCAAATTTGGAAGTTTGAGACCGTACTATTGTTAGAAATGTTCTAAGGATTCTAAAACTGACTTTGGTTTTGCTCTACCATGAAAACTAAATGACTTCTATTCTTTTGAATGTTCAATGATTTTTCGGGAGAGCAAAAAAAAAATTGAATTGTAATATCATGGACAATTTTTGTTCATAAATGCTGTTTTCATGTTCTGTTTTCATCTACTAATAATGTGCAATATTTTCCGTGTGAATTTCAATATCACGTACGAAATATCGTGAATAAATTATATACAAATATTAGCTTTTATTAGAGTACTTACCATGGAGCTGTTTTCAAATTTTGACGATTTCCGACCCCCTTTGGGCCTCTCCGGGGAGGGGTTCGAGGGTCCTTAGTGCCATAAAATATTAGAACACAATAATCCATCACCTAAGGATCCTTTTTCTACAAAAAAAAAATTTGGATCCTTCCACACAGATTTGCCCTGAAGTGACCTCCTTAACCCGACCGCTTCATAAGGGTTCAAAGATTCCAGACCCACAGAACTAACTCCAACCATGCCTTCTGATTAACAAAGCTGAATCACTCCCTCGGACCGAAGATCCCCTACCCCACCCAACTGGACTGCGTCATAGTCAGACACTCTCAATCGCTCTCCACTCATCTATTCCTATTGCATATCTTCTAGCTTCCTCTAACGTAATACCTCGATCGAACAAGGTCATTTTAATCTTATTAAGGTTAACATAACTGTACACCTTAGAATAGCGTTGATGATAGGATGCCCTAGAAATCGCTGAACTTATTCGGGCTCACAAGTAGCTATTCTCAAATCTGTTCATTGTGCTAGACTTGAGAAACAATCTACTGCTGTACCACTTGTGGTAAATAAATTGTTTCAACCTCATTCCCCCTTCCAATCTTTAGCTTACTTCAAACATTCCTTGTCCCCATCTTTCAATTCACCACCAACTTTACCAACCGTTCCACCTTCGTTTTCTTCACTTGACCGAACCACTTCAACTCACATCAGTCCATTTTCCCGTCAGCTGTTTCCTAACTCCAGCCATACTCGTCACTATCAATCCTTCGCCAATCTCATAACGTAACTCCTGCCACTGTCCTCAGACACTTCATCTCAAGGATATTCAAACAACTGCTATTAGTCACTCCTAAGGACCCCGTCTCTGATCCAAACAACACTATCGGTACGCAACACTTTCATACTCCCTTTTTTTTTGCATTCAAACTAACACGTATATCTTACAACCGCCTTCAAACCTCCCCACGCTTAGTACCCTCACCTTACCTCAGCTCTCACTTCTTCATCTGATTGTTCGCGGCCAAATGCACTCCCAAGTACTCGAAAAAACTCCCCTCCTCTTGCACCTTTCATTCACGCCAACATTCATTCCGCCTTAAACCTCCTCATGATTTTACTCTTAATTACGTTTATCTGTAGTTTTCCCTTCTATCACACACCGAACCAAACCCACCAGTCACCTCAGTTTCCCCTCCAACGCAATCGCAAACGCTGGCTCGTCAGCACAGAGTAGCTGAGCCAGACCGAGGACTCCACCCCGTGCATCCAACAATTCCAGCCCCCCACCAACATTCTGTGGTGAAAATCAAAGCCTGGGGGTAAATGATATCCTCTCGTCGTAATTTATGCCAAGGATCATCCACTGAGCGGGTAAAGTAAAACACGGAGCAAAACCCTTCAGTATATTTGGTCAGCGCCTAGCAAGACAGATGAGCAACGCAGAGCAAGTCACCTAAACATGGTCGGTATTATGTAATATCCTTAAACTCTAATGAAGAATAAAAAAATTTTCTTTACCTTAACTAAAAGTTTGTTCTTACTTTTTGTGAGTAGCCTTAGTCGTGAGGTCTTCAAAGGAAGTAGAAAGGAAACAATGAAATGCACCATCAGAGACACGCAGCACACACAACGAGCTTCCACTCGATACATCATAACATATCAGCTCGTGCAATAATCAGTATCATTATACTGAAGTATTGCACTCGCTCCAACGATCAACATGCTGGCGTGCCGCGGCTCGTATGATTGTAACAACAGACTCCCTAGACCGGAACACTTCAAACCCTTCTGAAAAATATAGTTCAAGACTCACAAAGATTATTTCTTGAGAAAGACAAGCAGTAGGATAATATTGCACTTGGGATGCCACCAAAAAAGACTAAAAAGAAACAAGTCTAATTATCCCTTAACTTTTCAAATCAAATCTAGAGCAAATCCCACAGCCACAGCTGTTGAGTCCACACGCAGCTAAAATAAAATGAACAGCAAACTTCTCTGCGCGCGTACACTAATGTTCGGTCAATCATTTACTCGAGAGAAATTCTTTTCACCTAATTACCCTCGAAGTTCAACATAATCTTGGAAATGGGAATTTTTAGGAGACCTAAATTGAATATTAGGCGCGATGAAACTTCCGGCAAAGAAAGGTGAGAAAGGCTGACAAAGAATTACAATAATGAATTATATGATGTATAATCATTAAATAAAAAATGCATGACACAATGCACAACGTTAAATTTTTCACCAAACTTACTAAAAATCGAGCTTTAACATAAAGCACATTACACAAAAGAACACTTAAGCAAAGTTCAAGTGAACATTTAATTTCGCTATGAACTCTACGGGTGTTCGCACAAGTTTTCATTGATCAATTATTTTTATTATATAAGAAAGTTTTAGCCTCCCTTAACCACGACAAAGATGTTCTAAGAGAGGAAGGAGGAAGGCACCATTCAGTACGGAGTTGAGGGAACGCGGAATCTATGTACAAGGTGCACAGAAACAGTAAGCTAAGAAAGAAGTTCATGAAACAAGAAAAAATTGAAGAAGAAAGTAGTAGGTGCTGAAAAACAGGACAGCAGTGAACCGAAAAAAGATGGTCCGCAACAAAACAAAAACCTATTCTATTTCAACAAAAAGGGAGCCCACCTAACCTTTAGCTCGGGTTCTCACATAGTCCCCCTGGGAGCGCTAATTCCCATAGATACAACAGTTGTATCCCCCTGAGGGGGTTTCATTGAACAAACTGACTAACTGATTCATTTAATTAAGAGGTACAGGAATCTCCGCAATCAATTCATGTAACACAAACTCATCAACGTTGAAATGAACAGCAGGATACCTAGTAAGCATAAAATTACCTTCAACTCAGGTTTTTAATGTTCAGTAGTTACCGATCCTGTTTTATTTTATAAGAAATTTCTATTCAAGGCAAATTTTTTCACGCTTCACCAAGTTGAAACTTCAATACAGCTTAACTTTGGATGTTCCTCGATGCATCAATTCTATCTAAGTGACCAATTTCCAAAAAGCCGTCACTAGTTTTTACATGTGCGTCAGTGACATGCCATCAAAATTTGCTATCTTACAGCCGTGATTCAGATTATTAGATTATTAGTTAGTTTAAGCCTCCCTATCCTCAACAAATGAGATCCAAAGAGAGGAAGGAAGAAGGCACCATTTAGTATGGAGTTAAGGGAAGGTGGAATCTATGCAGAAAGGGCATAGAAACAGTAAAATGAGAAAGAAGTTCATGAAACAAGATCAAAGTTGAAGAAGAAAGTAGTAGGTGTTGAAAAACAGGACAGCAGTGAACCGAAAAAAAGTTGGTTCGTAACAAAACAAAAACCTATGTTATTTTAACAAAAAGAAAGCCTACCTAACCTTTAGCTCGGGCCCTCACATTGTCCCCCTGGGAGCGCTAAATCCCATAGATACAATAGTTGTATTCCCCTGAGGGGGCCGTGATTCAGGATCAAATTCACGTGATGTTACATGAGGTTTTCCCTGCAGTTACCACAGAGGCGTTTCAGAAGGATATTGGCTCCATTACAACACCCAATCAACGAATAGAACATGATCGAGACACTTGAGCATTTGGGTCGGTTACACGCTACTCTTGCCCCAACATTAGAGGCAGAATAGATTAGATGTTAGTTTAAGCCTCCCTAACCGCAACAAAGACGGCCTAAAGAGAGGAAGGAGGAAGGCACCATTTAGTATGGAGATAAGCAAATGCAGAATCTATGCACAAGGTGCATAGAAACAGTAAGTTATGAAAGGAGTTCATGAAACTAGAAAAAAGTTGAAGAAGAAAGTTGTAGGTGCTGAAAACAGAACAACAGTGAACCAACAAAAGATGGTCCTTGACAAAACAAGAAACGTTTTATTTCAACAAAAAGGAGGCCTACCGAACTCTCAGCACGGGATCAGAGGCAGGAAAGGAGAAGATAAGACCAACTTGACATGAAAGCTCAAACTGCCTCCAGCGACCGAGTACTGCTGCCGTGGACAGCTCGAGTAACACCAAGGTACACTGAAATAAACAGCATCAAAAGAATGCAATCAACTACCAACGAGCACGCCAAAGTTGAACTCGTGCCACACTCTGGCGAGACACCTTTGGTAAGTTGGGAAAGAAGTCAGCACATCACTGAGAGATGAAACACAAGTCGTTCGGAATAAAATTATTTCCAAGTTATTATTTGAAAATAAAACTATTCACAAGTAAAACCAGACTTGTGAAATTATTTGCAAATCGACCAGAATAAAATTTTTTTCGACACAAGAACACAATTAGAAATAAATAACCATCCACTTACGACTACAACAATAATGCGAGTTATACCATAATGATTGAATATTGGAATATTTCAATGTCATTGTACAGATATTCCGCAGGAATTAACATCTGTTAGCTTAACTATAACATAGAAAATTAACTAGGAATGTTGAAAGCGTGCAATGCATCGCGAAAGTGAAACCATTATGCCGATCGAAAGCAACGCTTATGTTCCACCACTACAATATTAGCAAAATTTGAGAGCACACCTACGTATACCTTATGACTGACGCAACTGAAAACCCGAACTAGAGACGAAATAGCGCGCTATTTTAATGAATCTACAGCGTTTCCTGGCAACTTTGAAAAAAGAGCAGTAGACCACTGCAGGTAAGAAGCCTAGCATTGCAACGCAAGCAACATGAAGAACCAAGCATACAAATTGAGCGTTCAAAACGCATAAAGCCATTACAAGCGCCGTGCACAAGCAAAATATTCTAATTCATTGAGCTGCTCCATGGTTGGAAAGTAATGCCCACTGCGCTTAGGAAAGAGTATTCAAGAACTTCCCATATGTTCTTGGGATGATCTCAACGCTGCTGTGTGAATAAATAAGTAACAGAGTACCTCATATTAAACTAAACCTTAAATGAAATATGCAAACCTACAGAACCGCTAGGTCAAGACGAAAAAATGTCAAATGCATTAAACACAATGAATAGGTTAATTGAAATTGAAAGGTACGAATGCTTTCAATTTGACGAGTATCACGAAGTCAAGTACCAGTTCGAGTTTCACCGCTCAGTCAGGACAAATATTCAATTCAATTACCTTGGTTTAACGCAACAGTTGAATGTACTTGATACGGTAAGAATATAATCTACAATTCGGCCTCCTCACCTCAGAAACAACAGAACTACAAATCGCCATACGCTCTTAGAATGTCTGGTAAAATCACAATACTCTTAGAATGTCTGGTAAAATCGACACGCACTCTTAGAATGTCTGGTAAAATCGCCATACGCTCTTAGAATGTCTGGTAAAATCACCATACTCTTAGAATGTCTGGTAAAATCACCATACTCTTAGAATGTCTGGTAAAATAGACACGCACTCTTAGAATGTCTGGTAAAATCACCATACTCTTAGAATGTCTGGTAAAATAGACACGCACTCTTAGAATGTCTGGTAAAATCACCATACGCTCTTAGAATGTCTGGTAAAATCACCATACGCTCGTAGAATGTCTGGTAAAATCACCATACTCTTAGAATGTCTCGTAAAATCGACATGCGCTCTTAGAATGTCTACTAAAATCGCCAATACGATCTTAGAATGTATGACAAAATAAACAATACTCTCCTTAAGTTACTTCAAAATACAGAATACGCTTCTAAAAAGTAGCCAAATGGGAGATCTTCTCTTCCACATTTCTCAATTTAGCGTACTAAAAATCACTCAGCCAATGTTTCTACAATGTTTCTAATATTTTTATTTCTACAAGACTATTCCAAAAAATTTGGCCATACCTTACACAAAATATTGGTACAAGCTAAATTGGGGAATTTTTGACCGGAGAAAAGCCAAACCACAAACCCTTCCTCAAAAAGCATTTTAAATATAATCTTCACAAGGAAAAAAACAGTACCGCATAGAGCAGCACTTGACTCGGAAGCTTCACGAAACCTGCGTTCATGGACAGCTTTCTTCAAGTGAACGTATTCAGAGGAGGCTATTTGTGAGTTACATTTCTGCAGAGTGAAACTCACATTGCTGTTTTGCTAACAACAAACACAAAAAATGAGTGTTGCTGCAACAATTGAGTGTTCAACATTGGCATGTTACAAAAACTAAATGAGTAACGCACTCAATAGCAGACTGTAGACCACTGGATCGCATTATTTCTACTCCTGGCGGTAACATTGAACATCGCCCCAGTGTGTTTCCTCACAGCCAGTGAGTGTGTCTCTGGCTTCTTCATTTCCCTCCCACATAACCTGGCGTACAAATTTGAAAAGAATTTCCCATGTTAAGGCATGCATTTTTTAAAATATTAAAAAATGTTTCATTTGATAAAGTTTATCTTCCTTGGATTGAGAAGAAAATTTTAGTCACAAAGTCTGTATTACATTGATTTAATAGAAATGTATACCATCACAGATTTTTTAACCACATTTTGGTAGCAAAACATTTAAATTAGCAACAATATTAATGGTGTAACTTAGATTAAAACATGATCGAATCATCTTTAATTAACGGAGGACTGATCAACCGACTAAAACTGAAGGATAGAACAGTCAACTTTGTGTTAGGTGATTTTTACAAAGCATCATAAGCAATGGAGTACAACTGCACTTGAATTTACAACTTGCTTAGCAATTTTACCTCATTCATTCATACTTTCAGTATGAAGAAGAGTCAAAGCACGTTTGCACTAGTGATGCATAAATTTTAAAAATGCCACAGGACCACATGAATCAACGAGTTGACCACCTTATGCATGAGCGCCTTGTTGTGTTCACAAGAAGGAACGTTAGAACCCATCAGCTTAATTGAGATGTCAGTGTTGACGTCAAACAAGAAACCTTTGTGCCTTTTGCTTCATGAAGAAGAAAAGTTCTCCAATAGGAATTAGGATTCGAAATTACCAAAACCGCTTTTGTATAGGAGAAACTAATAATAAGAGCCACTGAGCACACCTCAGAAATGAATCAAGGAATCAGTGCACGTAATAGGGAAAACGAAAAACAGAAGTAACCAAAGTAGGCTTTGAGTGTTGAGTGTGTCCTACCAATATGAGGGACGATGTCTTTCACAAAAAATTTGTAACATACGATCACTAATTTTACCCCATCCTAACCTTTTCAACGAGGTAATTTCAAGGTCACCATCAAAATCACAAAATCCACAGTAGGTGAATTGGTTTCTTTTAAACGTCTCTTTTCCAACACAACAAAATAACAACCGACAAAAACCAACACGATCGAAACACCAAGTCACTTTTAAGAGACAATACGGATTCATCAAGCCCAAAACACACAGCGTTACCGCACGTCAAACATGACAGCCATGTTATCCCTACACCTTAACTTGCAGGGACACAACACGCAGCGTTACCGCACGTCTAACATGACAGCCATGTTATCTCTACACCGTAACTTGTGGGGACACAACACGCCCTCAACACACGGCGTTACCGCACGTCTAACATGACAGCCATGTTATCCCTACACCGTAACTTGTAGGGACACAACACACGGCGTTACCGCACGTCTAACATGACAGCCATGTTATCCCTACACCGTAACTTGTAGGGACACAACACACGGCGTTACCGCACGTCTAACATGACAGCCATGTTATCCCTACACCGCGGCACGTGGAGGGACACACACGCGTGCTCCCAGATATCACGCGGGTACGGCTTCTGCACGAGCCACACTCCTTCATCGAGGTCGTAGCTCTCGATGACGCCCGTGGCGCGGTCGAAGGTGGCGTCTGAGAGGAACCCGCCCATCACATGCATGCGAGAGCCGAAAACAACGATGCCGGCGTGGTAGCGCGGGATGGGCACATCGGTGACGTGGTGCCAGGAGTCGGTGACGGTGTCGTAGCGGTCCAGAGACGCCACGAGCTGGCGGCCGTTGTTGCCCGCGTTGTCCTCGTTCCAGCCTCCGCACACGTACACGTGGCCCTCATACACGAAGGCCGTGTGGTCGGCGCGAGGTGTCAGCATGTCCGCCACTCGCGACCACCCCTGGGTGGTTGGGCACGTTAGCGGGAGTCTACCGTGGTTTGAATGCGCAGAAAGGCAAGGGTGAGCGAATAAAATGTTTTTGTAATAAAAGGAATGTTTCCACTTAACTCCTATCATAACAGACTAAGAATTAACAAATAATTCTTTCGTCAACACGGACAAAAAATTTACACGCTTAGCTTTTTATTAGCACTAACCTAGGCAATCGAATACGATACACAGACCATGAATTCGCACATTCAGCAACGCACATCCTGAGTAACAGAACACCACACACAGACCATGAACATGCACATTCAGCAACGCATTGCCTGAGCAACAGAATACCACACACAAACCATGAGTTTGCCCACGCATTACCTGAGCAACAGAATCAAAAGCCCAGCAGGACGAGAGGACCGTGTCCCGGGAGAGCTCGAGGCCACCGAGCACGTAGAGGTGCCTGTTGTGCGCCGCAGCGGCGTGCTGACCGCGGCTGGTGGACATGGGCGGCAGCTGGTGCCACACGTCACTGCCAGGATGGTACACCTCGCACTCCGCCCCCGTCACGCCACCCAACTCAGACTCCCCTCCCACTGCATACAGCTTCTCGTCCAGTACTGTGAGGGTAAACCGGCACCGCTCCCTCAGCATGGGGGATATGGTGCTCCATTTGTCCTTCTGAGGGCAGTAGCGGAAGCCGAAGGGATGGATGTTTTCCTGGAGGGACTGGTTGAAGCAACCGCCCACCACGTAAAGTTCGTTGTCCAGCACCGCCGTGCCGAAGTTGCACTGCTCCACGTGAGGTATGGTGGTCAGGTGGTACCAGCTCTCGCTGCCTGATAGTCTGTACGTGATCTCGTTGGTGATGCCGGCGATGCTGAAGCCTCCCACTTTGACAAAGGCAAGTTCCAGGCCTCGGGTGTTGAGCAAACCTGCTCATTACATAAGATTTTAACTAAGGAATGGTCCAGACCACATGTGTTGAGCAAAACTGTGCATAGCATTGAATTTGAAAACAATATTTTGAAAATATGAGATAATTTAAACCTAGTTTAAACTTGATCAATACATGGCTCTATCATGGTTACTTTCATCCTTAGAAATTGGAGGAAACTGTTGGACAACAGAATTTCTCAGCACATTACATAAAATTTGGAACTATTAATTTATGAATAAAAGATATTTAAAGTTAGTAACAACTTAACCACCACACGGTTTCACCATGAAAAATCTGTGGCAACGGTTAGACACCAGGATTTTCAGTATGTAAAATTTCACAATATATTCACATCTACAATAGCAAAATTCACAAGCCGTACAAGGCCACATTTCACGATCAAAATTATTCAAACGAGATTCTCATAACATGAATAACTGGTGCACAAATTATATCCCTGTTAACTTTTTATTTCAAAAACGTTGACTGTTCAATTCAAAAACGTTGACTGTTCAATTCAAAAACGTTGACTGTTCAAT
>JACJUY010009300.1:2822-16174 GCA_014220935.1 Platorchestia sp. MABIK | reverse complement strand
CATATTATATTATCTTATATTATATTATATTATATTACATTATATTATTTTATATTATTTCATATTTTATTATGTTATATTATATCATATAATTTAATTACTTTATATGCATTTTAAAATTATCATCATCATTGCAAAGTGCATTGAAAATTTTGTGAGTTGTAGACAACTAATAAAAATTTCAAATTCTGATGTATATTGAAAATTCAGTGAATTGATTTCATTTGGTTGTCTGACACGACAAATTACTAAATCATGGCCAACAATATCACACGCTGATGAATAGTTTTTTGTTCGCTGTAAAAGAAGTTTTGTCATGTATATATATTAACGATCTTGTAAAATATCGTGGAATGGCAGAACCATTAATTCTTTTGTGGCTGTGAACTCGATAACATTTATCAAAAGCATCCGGTGTGAGCTTGTCGATGTTCCAGTATTTTGGATATTCATTCAGCAGTTGTTTATTTCTTCATTCTTTAATTTTTATTCATTCATTTATTTCGTATGACATGATGACTTTGCAACAATTATTCACGGACTGTTCGAACACTTCATTATAGAGTTTGATAAATTTTAACCAATGAATTTATCAGAGCATCCAATTTTGGAAAATTATTATATCTCATAAAAGAAAACTTACGCAGTGGCACCTGTCAACGTTCGATCGTTTTAAAAATGACGCAAAAAATTAGTTAAAATAAAATGCCACGCTCCTTGTGCTCGAATGTCAAAGTCAACTGCAGGAGTTTAATACATTATTTTAATAAATTATATAGTTTCATACATCATATTTAACTTACACATTTGTTCTTGTGCGCAGGAAATGATGAGACTTTCATAAATAGCATATATATAAATATACATATCTATATATATAAACCTATAGAGGTACATCTCCATGTGTGATTTTAGGCTTTGATTTACTCCAGGTTATTAATAACCAAAATGCTCTACGAATTTCGAACAACATTTAAATTGAGATATTTTCAAACTCTACTCGAATTTTTTAAAAGAAATTGCACGAAGAAAAACACTTTACAAGTGACTGGAAAAAACAGCGTATTAAACAGCACACTGATGTCACTGTGACGTCACGTTGTCAAAACTGAGCTAGGTAATGTTACAATTAATTATTTAGGTTACGTTAGGTTAGGGTACGATAGGCAAGGTAACGTGGGGTCACCGAGTCACATTACCAAGTCACATTGCCGAGAATTCGATAATTTTTAGCCATAGAAAATAATTACTATAAAAAAAACGCCAGGCCTCTCCTTAAATTTTCATAAATGAATAAATTCACAAATTTTTAGTGCTTATTTTCTCCCATGTTATTACGATGGGAATCTCATTGAACGCATTAAATAGGTTGGTGCGTGTGTTGGTGACGCTCACAAGGACGCTCAATGACCGTATCTGTGATACGAGTTTCACCAGTGCACAAGTACAAGAATATTTTAATGGCGGGTACTGTTGGGATGGATATATTTGTTGGGCATCCACATCTGCAAGATTTATGTCAGGAAAATTTTGAATCCCGTCATTTTTGACGGGTCGTGTACACCCACTAAATAAAGAAAGAAAAAAAGAAAAACCGTTTTTTTCCAATAAACTCGATCCATAAAATGTATTGCATTGGTTTTTAAAACCCTGAGTTGATATTCACACATGGTATCGTAATACACATGTCAATTGACGAAACAAATAATTGAGTAAAATGCACAGTAGTCAATACGAGATAGAAGTCCACGTCTTTTATTGTCAAATAATGAGTTACAGCATTTGTTCGCGTTTTGTTGCATTTTACAAAATTGCATTAACTCAAAATGATTTGAAATAAATGTGAGGATTTATGTGAAGAAAAAACGAATTTGATGATTTTTCTTTTGAAAAAGTAGTTCACTTATTTCAATGAACAGCTTACGTATATGTGTGTAATTAACTCATTTTAAATTAACTCGCAACACAAATTGAGTCATTTAAGTCATTTTTTAAGTCATTGACTCTTTAAGTCATCTAAGTCTTTTTTTTAAGTCATTAAGTCTTTTTTTAAGTCATTTAAATCTTTTTTAAGTGATAGACTTAATTTGTGTTGCACACTATGTAGGAGTGCGTTGCCATGTAACAAGGTGTGTTGACATCCAGTTTGACATGTAACATGTAACACAGCTGGATGTGTTGCCATAGTTACTCTCATCCAACTGAACATATGGCAACACAGCTGGATGTGTTGCCATAGTAACTCTCATCCAACTGAACATATGGCAACTCAGCTGGATGTGTTGCCAAAGTATCCCTCATCCAACTGAACATATGGCAACACAGCTGGATGAGTCACATCCACCCTTTCTTCCAACTGCCTCCCCCAATTACCCCAGAGCAGAATTTTTTCCCGATGTTGCCACAAAGTGCGGCGCAACTCCGTTGACTTCTGCCGGCCTGTGAGCCAGCCGGAGGGTGGCCAGCCGCAACCCTTCAGTCCTTTCTAGGTGCCCTTCACGTCCTCTTAAAGGGCCCTTAAGGGCTTAGCTCTGCTGAACCTTAAGGGCAAGGCTCCCTTAGCCTTAAGGGCAAGGCTCCCTTAGCCTTAAGGGCAAGGCTCCCTTAGCCTTAAGGGCAAAGCTCCCTTAGCCTCAAGGGCAAGGTTCCCGTAAAGGGCTTAGCTCTGCTGAACCTCAACATGGCTCCTGCCACGGGTTTACCTGAAGTTCAATATTCAATCATTTAGATTACGTAGTGAGCAATTCTATCATTTGCTAGTCAACTGGAGTGAGAAATTTTGAAAACAGCAAACATGAACTGGATCGTGCTAGCTTGCATTAAGAGGGACTGCAAGTCGGTCAGCAGCATTATGAAAATGCCCTCAGTGACCGCCGGTGGGCCCCTTCGCAGGAAACGAGTTAAAAAAGATAGAAAGTACTGCGATCATTTCTCTTTTTAGTTATCGGTGAAAGTCTGTGCCGGCAGAAATTTTCAAGATTGCGCAACAGAACAAATATTTGTTGTATGTTTGTTCACATGTTTGTTTGCGTGAGTGCCCCCTTAACTCTAACGTAAATCGGAGTGTGGTCTGGAGCTTTGACGTGTAGTGTGACTTGTAAAGGGAGTGTAGTTCATTAGTGATGGTTGAAACTGCCCAAATAAATTGAAATTGTTGTATGATTTGTTCAATTGTGTAGTATGTTCAATTGTATCGTTTGCTCAATAGTTTAGTGTATTCAACTGTATATTGTGTTTAATGACATTATTTTATTCGTAGAATTATTTAAACTGTCACTTGCATGGCCAACCCTCAAGGAAAAAGTTTCATTTATTCGTAAATATAAATCCTCGTGCCAGAACGCAAAGCTAAGAATTAGATCAAATCAATAAAAATGATGGAATAATCAGCCGTTAAAACGAGGGCACTCCGCAAAAAAAAGGCAAAAACTCATCTGTTCTGTCTCTTGTTTACGACAACGACCGACTTGACTTTCAGTTTCATCTGATCGCGCATGCGCGAGACGAGCAAATTTGCATGTCATGTCGAGATCGGTTTGAAAAGTATACCAGATCTAGGATTGAGATTGAAGACATTGCTGCTAATGCGCTGATAATAAATGTTCTCTTCGCCCTTATTCGAGTATTTGTCTTAGCAAATCATTCCAGGAAGTTGTTTGGGGAAAACATACTTAAAAATCTCCTCCAGGCCGGCATGTTTTTTTCTGACCATGTCTACCCGCTGGTATCCAGACTACGTGTGACCCGCCCGCCCTCGCGCTGGTCCACTTTTTGTGGTTGGTCAGTCGAGGTGCGCCCGCAGCCGTGGGCGCACCGAGATGCGGAGGGGAGGAATGTGCGGCATGTTGAACCTGCCTTCCGCGCCCCAGCCGCTTTCATTCTGAGCAAGAACGAGAAACTTGCAATGTATGAAATAGTAGGTTTGCTCTCGCTCTGAGTCATGCACATCGTAAGAAGGTGGCTGCTTGCCGCGAAATCGAACTGGTTTTCACAAGCAGTAATTTTTAAATCATGCAAAAACTAAATCGAGGCCTAACATGCGTTTTGCGCCTGCAAAATACATGCAACCAAATGTGAAAAACTATTTCACTGATTTTGTACTTTCTTAGTATACACTCATCACGACTCTTTCAAAATGCTTCAAGGTACGTTTTCAATAATGTTAGCTAGTCCACCTCTTTAATTGAGATAAGAAAAAAGGCGAATAGAAATGAAGGACGTAAGAAATGGAAAAATTCAATTTCTCTAGAGTTGATGACGCCGAGTGCACACGGCCCGCCAAAAATGAATAATAATGTTCGTCAAATCACATGACATATGTTCTTATTTCCTAACAGAACATGTAGTATTTATTCGGACTTTGAATCTGATGGATTAATGCACCGTAAATATTCGTGGAGTTGAAGCCTGTATCACAGATACGCTCATCACACACTCTGCTGGTGGGTGTGACGGACGGACGCGGCTCCTATTAAAGTATTGATAGGTAGACAGGTAGATAGATAGGTAGATAGATAGATAGATAGATAGACAGATAGGTAGGTAGGTAGGTAGATAGATAGATAGATAAATGGCAATTGTCAATTATTTTGAAGCTGTTAAAATTTCGATTGCAAAGCAAGTTCTGAAAGCAGGCGATTTGTTTTATATATACCTACTGAGAGTAGATCACCTGTTTTGCATAGACTTACAAGTCAGGCTACACAGACTGGTGTTGGTGCAACAAAGCACACATTTGTTACATTGCAAACTTGTTACATCACATTACATTTGTCACATTGCGTAAATAAAATGAGAACCAGAGCATCATTTGTACATTACGTATTGTAAATGAAAAAGAGAATATTTAAATAGCATCTTTAATACTACAACATGAGTGAAAAAATCAAACATCGGTCACGTAGAAAAGGGAACTTAATGAACACGTCTTTACATTTCCGAAAGTTTCAAGTTGGAAATTAATTTTCAAGTTTGAGCATTCAAGATGACATTTCAACATAGCAAAACACTTGGAATAAGTAATGCACATTTAAAAATGTTTTTATCAGATCCCAAAAATGAAGCCATTGTACTCACAATGAGCATCGGTCAATTATATATATATGTAGCTCACAAAACAGAGAAACATTGATTGATTTTTGTAATGCAACAAAGTTTTCGGTATTGGAACATTTGCGTCACGTGCACAACTGGAAGAAAATATATTGACTATGTATTTTTAACGAAATCTTTACAGATAGTCGCATTGATGTAAGAATAGTGCGCGATGAAAACTTTCCATACCAGTTTACACTGTCATTTTACACAACTACACACATATTTATGCATGCATTTATATTTAATTTTAACAAGATGCATATTAACATTAAATATACATATACATAAAGTATTCATTTAAACGGCATGAAAAATTAAATACATATTTAAAATACATAAAACCCTTATTTAAAATCAACAACGAATAATATTATGGAATACTAAAATAAATGATTAACTTTTGGCTACTATATATATCATCGGACTACACGACTATCACATGAATTACAATCGATCAGGTACGGATCCTAAAATGAAAATGAAAATGAAATGAAAATGAATCTGATGTGATAATGATGAGAAAAATGAAATGATATTTACAATGAAAATCGTGTGACTGTAAAAATGGCATGATAATGATAGTGTAATGATGACAAAGATGACATGGTAATGATAGTGAGCACGACATGATGATGATTATGAAAATGATAGACTATTGATATATTAAATATGGTAATGATAATGGAAACTATGTTACAGCGAAAATGAAAATAAAATGCGAACGACAACCACAAAGTAAGAACAGCAGACAGGAACGTTGAGCATGTCATAAGGATTAACTTAGTTGAACATAATAATCAACTTCGTCGACCATCAGAAGATATCAGCTAATCAAGCTACACTTGCCCTGCGTGGCGCACCATAACAGGAAGCAGAGAGCGTACGCACCGCAGTCTAATTTGTGTAGTACAAGCACTAAATTATATAATGAATTGTGTACACAGCCCGTCATGAATGACGGGATTCAATTTAAATTAATTTCCCAGATGTGGATGACAGACTAATAAATCCATCCTAATAGCACCCGCGATTAAAATACTATTCCCCTAACGCACTGGTGAAACTCGTATCACAGATACGGTCATAAATGATAAAAAATTATTTTGTATAATATTAAAGGCTTTGAATTTTGTCCATCAAAACAATTTATCCCCCATGGCTTCAGAGGTGGTCCATTTTCATGGCCTCCGAGTTCCCCAGATTTGACTTCTTGAGATAATTTTTATGAGAGCGTGTGGAAACAAGAGTGCGCGCAACAAGACCTCGTTCACTGAGAGACTTGAAAGGTGAAATCACTGCTCTGCTCTCAGACATTACTGCTCACCAGCTGGCAAATGTTTTTAATGAGCTTAAAAATCGCGTTACCAAAATTTACGTAAATCAAATGAGAATCAGAGCTTGAAATGTTCTTTATTTTTTGTAAATGAAAAAAAAAATTTTGAAATAGCATCTTTAATACTAAAACATGATTGAAAAAGTCAAACATTTTTCACGTAGAAAAGCGAACTTAACAAACATGCCTTTATATATCTGAAAGTTTCAAGTTGGAAACTTACAAGAAGCCCCGCTTAGCTGATGATGGCGGACATGTAGAAACTTAAGGGGGCTGCAATGAATAAAACTTAAAATCTAATTTTTCAAGTTTCTAATACTTTTTATAGGTTGTATCTATCATGCGTAATTTTAAAGCTGCAGTAATTTCAAATTGCACCTCGACTTTAAAGACACCATCTATATAAATAAATAAATGAACACACCAAGGGTATTTCTAGGTAACTGCTGCATATCCATTGCTACACGTAAGCAAAAATTTTAGCAGAATAATTTAATAATAATATAAATGATAATGTATATGATATGTACGATAATTGTGATAGATATAATTGTTAATGAAAAATGAAAATAAAAATAATTACAGATACAATAATAATTATGATAATTATAGAAAATAAAATCAGTGACCCTATACTTCCCTGCTACTAATAATTAGAATCTTAAGATTTCCTTCATATATTTTAAACTTATTATGCTTATACGATAAGACCTATACTCACGTGAAACTAACCATCAGCATATCAGCTGATTGACAGCAAATTAAGACGGTATTCGGCCATGATTTTTGCGACGCACTTTCTGACCAAGTTTGGTATATCTATTTATTGTACGTATGCGTTACCTTGCGTGTACGTGGTGTGCGTAGTCTCTGCGTCACACACACCCTCCTCACATATGTGCGTACTGTATGTCGTGAGGCTCATGTTTACCGTCCGTCCACGTCGTCTTGTACATGTACATTCCTCTTGTATATGTATATCGCCCATGCACCTTGCCCATGTTTTAGCATACCGCCTTATATATACATTTGTACGCACCGCCCCCTATATCTATATTGCTTTTGTAAATGTCTATCGCAATATCAGTACAAATATACACACCCTCGTGCTGCATAATGCCCATTACTTCCTTCAAGTTAGCCAGCGATGATGTCAAATACAACTGCCATTAATGTTAAGAAATTGCGAAGTGAGAAATTTACGCATGTCTCCTGTATGTCAATTTAAATAAAGAGAATAAAATGACAGAACACAACTCTGTATGTTGTATTACAAGACAGAACACAACTCTGTATGTTGTATTACAAGACAGAACACAACTCTGTATGTTGTTTTACAAGACAGAACACATCTCTGTAAAATGACAGAACAGAACACGGAATAAAATGGCAGAACACAACTCTGTTAGTTGTATTACAAGACCGAACACATCTCTGTAAAATGACAGAACAGAACACAGAATAAAATGACAGAACACAACTCTGTATATTGTATTACATGTAAAACAACACCTATGTGCATCATGTGCTCGACACTGCTGCTCGTCAGCGGCGAGTGGCAGTTTTTGTTCCCTCCTCGTCCCTTTCCCTTTCTGCTCGACCTGTTCTGGCCGAGTTTTTGTCTCGCGTTCTATTTTTTGTTGGTTCGCTCGCGCGGCTAATGGGCCTCACGGAGACTAGAAAATTCTCCCAGTCACAATTCCTATCCTATTATCATTACTATCCACTATTGCTATTTTTTTATTATTATCATTTTCGTGTGCCCTATGCCAGTCATACCTACAATCCTATTATCAATATAATCCATTAATATTATTACCACTATTATTATTATCGTGTGCCCGATGCCAGTCATACTTTAAATCCTATTATTATAACTATCCATTATTACTACTATTATTACTATTATTATTATCATCGCGTGCCCGATGCCAGTCATAATTCCTATCCTATAAGCATCATTGAGGAAATACCTACATGAAGCAGAGCAATATGAATGCACTTTTAATCACATTTTGATAGAGTATCACTGTAGTGAAACTGTTTAAATTTTTGCAGGGCATCCATGATTAGAGCCATCTAAGTGTAGCTTCCGCGTGGGGCGGCCAAAAAAATTGATGAAAAGATGAAAAGTTAAACTGGAGGGTAAATAACTTACATGCTCATTTTACTTCATTTTTCATTGAGTTCCCTACCTGTATTGTAATTTTTATGTATTCATTTCGTTAGAAATAAGCTGTTTTTTTTCGTTCTTTTCTCCCCCTGGCACCGGCGCGATGAGGAAGAAGTCTCCCGCCGTTCGGCCTCATTTCAAGGTCCTGGCGCAGGTCATTGTCCGTGTCCTGGGATCTGGACCTAAGGACCGGGCCACTTGCCCGGACCACCTGACTGGACCACTTGACCGGACCACCTAAAGACCAGGCCACTTGCCCGAACCACCTAAAGACCGGACTACTTGACCGGACCACTTGCCCGAACCACCTAAAGACCGGACCACTTGACCAGACCACCTGACCGGAAAACTTGACCAGACAAAACCACCTGACCAAACCACTTGACCGGAGTGAACCACCTGACCGGGCCACTGGACTAGACCATCGGACCGGATCATCGGACCACTAGACCGGACTGTACAGATGGGTACAGATCGGATTAGACCACCTGACCGGACGAGTTGCCCGGCCCGCAGCGGACAAAGAATGCGGTCTGGCAGCATCCCCAGCACGCTTGCCATGGTATGAGAGCGCAGAATTTATAACGAATTCTTCTTTTACTTTACTTTTGTACTTTTTAATGGCTATTTCACCTTCCATATTATTCTAAGCACGAGGTGAATGCATCAACTCTTATTATTCAATGATTGTTTCAATGAGTTCTTTACTCCCAGGGGGAAAATGTGAGGTCCCGAGCTGAGAGTTAGGTATGCCTTCTTTTTTGTTGAAATAAAATGTCTTTGTTATGTTAAGGAGGACCTTTTTTCGGTTCACTGCTGTCCTTTTTTTCAGCACCTACTACTTTCTACTTCGGCTTTGATCTTGTTTCATAGTCTGTTTTCTCAACTTTCTGTTTCTATGCACCTTCTGCATAGATTCCGTGTTCCCTTAACTCCATACTAAATGGTGCCTTCCTTCTTTCTCTTTTTGGATCGCCTTTTAGGCGGATAGCGAAGCTTAAACTAACTAATAAACTAATAATCTAATTTATGAGTTCTTACTTTACTTATTCGATTGTTTGTTGTGAATTTGTCGTTTCAAATTATTCAGTGTTTGTTCTAGAAGACTTGCTTCTATTATTCTATTATTCTATTATTTAGACATATCTGTAGCAGTAGTATTATTTAATAATATATAAAGCTTAAGGTCAGTGTATGTTCTGCTTTATTCTTTTGTAATTAGCATTAAGTTTATTTTTTCCTTGTGTATTTCAAGTTGAAAGTTAATTTAATAGATGTTATATTTATGGCTTTTCTAGATAAATTAAACAATTGTTGGATTTACTTGTTGTGAGTTGCAAGCTAAGTATTGGCTTCATAATTTCACTATTTCATCATTATTCTTTAATTGAGCACTATCTTATTTGATATCCGTTGATCAATACTTTTAATTATTTTTTACTATTTCATTGTTTATTTGTTTTGCATCATCAGTTTTTGACACCTTTTCTATCAACAAACTATATTTTAGCAAGATTTTCTAGTTTTTCAACAAAAAATTAATCAGAATTCAATCTAACCGAGGAGATGAATTCAAGCTTAGCAACATCTATAAATTAATTCAAAATTAATAATTAAATTACATTTATCAATTTGTTTATTAAGTACAAAATTAAATTAGTTGAGAATTCATTAACAAATAAGTATATATAGGAAAAATTACATAATCTCCCGATTTTTTATAGTAATGAAGACAACGTACCTAGTATGTCATATAATCAATTTCTATCACTATCACTATAATAATAAGAGACGCGTCCGTCCGTCTGTGTGACCCCCTCTTCTAATCGATAGCTTTGATAGCAACAAGAGTAAAGCTTAAGAAATACAAGAAATTATTCTATTGCATTATTTTTCTGTGGCGATTTAATTCCCTTTCACTTGCATTATGGTATCCACAATACGCAATCGGGTCAATTTTACAAATAGAATTTTTTTTGGAGCTTTCTCTGTTGAAATTCATCATGTTGCTTTGATATTTTTAACTGATAATGCGAAAAGAAATTTTAAATTCGTTTGACCTGGCAACCACTTAGTATAAGGCCCAAGATTTTGGCACTTGAGTTATTGTTTTTGAAATTGTGATTTTCTTGAAAAGCTTCGAAGAGATAATAGAATAGAACATTTCAGAATGAAATTCCGGCAAAAGAGGCCACCAAAGATAGAAATGTGTCCAACCGCAAGATAGAAATGTGTCCAACCGCAAGATAGAAATGTGTCCAACCGCAAGATAGAAATGTGTCCAACCGCAAGATAGAAATGTGTCCAACCGCAAGATAGAAATGTGTCCAACCGTACATTTCCTCCTAAAATTTCCCCTCACATTCCCCCCGATTTCCCCAAATTTCCCCGTACATTCCTTCCGATTTCCCCTAATTTCTTTACACATTCCTCCCGATTTCCCCTAATTTCCCCGCACATTCCCCCCGATTTCCCCAAATTTCCCCGTACATTCCTTCCAATTTCCCCTAATTTCTCTACACATTCCTCCAGATTTCCCCAAATTTCTCTACACATTCCTCCCGATTTCCCCTAATTTCTCTACACATTCCTCCCGATTTCCCCAAATTTCTCTATACATTCCTCCCGATTTCCCCTAATTTCCCCGCACATTCCCCCCGATTTCCCTTAATTTCTCTACACATTCCTCCCGATTTCCCCTAATTTCTCTACACATTCCTCCCGATTTCCCCTAATTTCCCTGCACATTCCCCCCGATTTCCCCAAATTTCCCCGTTCATTCCTTCCGATTTCCCCTAATTTCTCTACACATTCTTTCCCCGTACATTCCTTCCAATTTCCCCTAATTTCTCTACACATTCCTCCAGATTTCCCCTAATTTCTCTACACATTCCTCCCGATTTCCCCTAATATCTCTACTCATTCCTCCCGATTTCCCCTAATTTCCCCGCACATTTCCCAACTAGTACCAGGCCTGTCAGATCTTTAGAGCTTCCTGGTACAGATACGCAGCTGGTTCTTGCTCAGCTGGTTCTGATAACCGCCTGGTTCTTGCGGTGGTGCTTTCCGGTGTGAACTTTGCTGTCCGTTTGTGTGGTGAATGTTGTGTGTGTGTGTGTATGTGTGCGTTGTGTGTGTGTCGTATGTGTGTGTGTTGTGTGTGCTGTGTGTGTGTGTTATTGATGTGCAGTTAGTTGTAATGCGTGGAGGTTGGTTTATGGGTATTTTGTTCCTGAGAGTACTCTCATATTGATGTGATTGATGGAGATATTTGTGTTGATGGAGAAACTTGAGAGTACTCTTGTGTTGATGTGCTTGATGGAGATATATGTGTTGATGTGCTTGATGGAGATATATGTGTTGATGGAGAAATTTGAGAGTACTCTTGTGTTGATGTGCTTGATGGAGATATATGTGTTGATGGAGAAATTTGAGAGTACTCTTGTGTTGATGTGCTTGATGGAGATATATGTGTTGATGGAGAAATTTGAGAGTACTCTTGTGTTGATATGCTTGATGGAGATATATGTGTTGATGGAGAAATTAGAGAGTACTCTTGTGTTAATGTAGTTGATGGAGATCTTTAGAAGATCTCTAATTTTGGAGTGTTTGATGGAGGCATCAAACGACACATCAGGCAAGCAACAAGACAAAAGAAACACTGGTCCCCTGTTATTTGGTCGCGTTAAAAAATAAATCAAGTTTTTTCTGAAGTTATTCAAAAAAATTAGCTCAAATTTCTAGTCACCATTTCAACTTACAGAACAAGACATTCCTGGATACTTGCATCTGTTCTTTAGGTTAGTTGTTAAACGGAATACAGATCTTGTATTGTTGTGCTGCCGCTGTAATGCTGAGGGAGAAAACTTCCTGAGGTGATTGGTACATGGGGTGAGTGGTACATGGGGGTGATTAGTACTTGGGGTGATGGTACATGGGGTGGTTGGGAGTTGGGGTGATTGGTACATGGAAAGACAAACACTGGAATATAATGGCATATAAATTATTAAAAAAATTACTTTAATATGTAGAACAGTTCCACCCTGGACGCACAAATTGACAGTGAGTGAGCATGGCCATGTTAACTCTTTTCCTATTTCCCAACGGGAAGAACCACCGGGCACAAGGGAAGGAGTGGAATCAGAGCTAATTTTTTCCTTTTCCCAACTGGAAGAACCACCGGGATCTGCTAGGCGTCTAGTTCGACAGCTGCCGCAACGCTATAGTCAAAATTTTTCTGAACTTTGATCTTCTTCGCCGATTTCTTTTATTTTCCTCGGTCTGAGTTGCTCTGTTTCACTTTCTCTGCATTTTGTACGCTTTTTCAGTAATTTTTTTACGTCTGTTCACCGTGGTCAACGTGGCCGAGTGGTTAAGAGCGCGCCCTTCACGGGAAGGGTCGGCAGTTTGAATCCCGGCAGTGCCGTCTGGTGTTTCTCCCCGTTGGGAAAAGGAAGAACTCAGCCACAATTCCCCACTCTACCCAGGTGTCGGAAATGGGTACCGGCTTGACGGGGGGTAACCGTCATGGCGTCCTGGTGTTAGCTATAAGGTATTTGAAAAACCAATGTACAAGATGGTATTTAACAGGTTTGATTGGTTGGAATATAGCATACTTTTTTCTCTTTGTCTTCATTGTCCTTTATTTTTTGCTGCTGGCTCGTATACCCTCTTTTTCCTTGTTCTTCTTTCTGTTTACACAAGATTTTCTCCTCTCTTCTTACTTACCCCCAAACATCTTCCCCTTCT
>JACJUY010009299.1:16280-33846 GCA_014220935.1 Platorchestia sp. MABIK | reverse complement strand
ATGCTCGAGTCTGCAGTGCACCCAATACAGCCACAGGCGCTGCAGCTGAGGCAAGGGACTAATGGGTTGCTCTTCTTAAGTGCATTTCAGCGAACCCTCCTGAAATTAAAGTCATTCTCAATTGAACTGTGAGCATTTATGCTGATCAACTTTTTCTGTAATTGTGGGTGTCTATTGTTGTTTTACAGCGGCTGAGAGTACAATCATTTATCATTTCATAGTTGTCAAATCAACTCTATTCTCCTTCTTTCTTCCTTCCTATGACTTGTAGCCACGTTCTTTCGCGTGTGTGACGAACTCTGGTATAAATTTATTGATCAATAAACTTTGTTTTTATTTCAAAACATATAATTAAACACCATAATTTCGAAGTGTCCTGTGATTACAGTCATTTCATTTTTATCTAGTGGCCCAAATCATTCCTTCTACCTAACCTGATAAACGAGTGCTTTCACTGCATGACCCTTTAGTTAATTTCATTCAAATTTTTCGAAAAATTAATTAATATATACTAACTTTTTAACTTTATACCTAACTAATAGTCAGCATGACCTTAAAATTTTAGAGCCCCTTTTCATATTCACTCATAAACCTAAACTCGACAAAGACATTAGTACCATCAAGTTATCATTATTGCCCCACCTACTGACGTAATTCTGTTTGTGTGTGTGTGTGTATGCATAGTGTGTTACGCTGGTGTATCTGAATTAGTGTGTGCATGTGGGCTTGTGTGAATTAGGGGTACGCTATCTTTGTGTATCAATGAACAAATTAGGCTTTTTAGACATTCAGAGGATTTTGTGGCATATATATGACTTGTAATGTTTTTTCAAATAGTTAAAAAAAAATTTCTCTCAACACTGATGATGGAATTTTAATTCCGAAACAATTGCAACAAATGTAATGTTCGTTTTTGTTCTGGTTCTTCATTTTATTCTTTAGTTCCTGTTTTGATTCACCAATGAAATTGCAAATTTAAATCTGGAGGAAAAATAACTGTTTGAAGTCTGGGTGAAATTAGTCCTCGTGTCTACTCGAGATTAACGACCTAATTCTTGCTCAGAAGATTGGGTTTTAATCGAAGGCATTCGAGTCTTTCAAGCTTGTAAAGGTGCGACCAATTCATGTCCGGTGCGTAGAGCGCCTCACTTGAGCATCCCAATAGCGACAGATCTAATTTAGCTCCCCTGAAGCTGGTCATTTAATTTCAAATCAAGACCGCGCTAACCCACTCCCGACCTACATTCGACTCATTCATATTTTAGAAACAGCAGATATATCACACGTTAGGCTATGATCGGAGCTTGAGATAAGAATGGATTATAAGGTATTTTAAGCCAACCTGTACGTAGTAAGTGTTTCCGATAGAGGAAAGGGGAATCCAAAATTTAGTATGGTATTAAGGGAACCGGAAATCTACACAAAAAAAATGTTTTTAATTTTTTCTGAAGGGAAACTGCGGGATCAAAAGTACTGTAGTTTCTGAAACAAGAAAAAGGTGAAGAAATTGAAAGATGTTAAAGAAAGGATAGCTGTTGCCACGAAGAAATTTACCCGTTACGAAACGAAGACTTAAACTAAAAGAACAAAGGAAGGCCTACCTAACTTTCAGCTCAGGACCTCACATCTCGCGGGAGCGCTAAGTCACATAGATACACTTATCGAATCCCTCTATGGGCCGATTGAAGTTTGAGCCCAGAAGACGTTCACACTAGAATAACGAGCAGGATTTAGTTAAAAACAATTCAGAAAGTCGTAATTCAATTCCAGAAAAAGTTTTCAGAATCCTGTAACAGCTGCTAGAAAATTTCGTTCGTCCGGGCACAGAGATTACATTCAAAATTTGTCGATTGCTGAGCATGACGGCATAGCAAGTGAGTGTCAACACGATAATGGCCAGATCATTCTTGATACCACATTTTCTTTCTATTCGGGATGGATTTCTATCTAAAAATCTCATAGCTGCCCTTGGGTCAGCGGAGCTCGCATTCTATGCAGGCTTTCAGAACCTAAAAATGTTGCACGTCTGTTCTACGGATCTTTCAATCGGAACTCAAATTTCCAACGTAATATTTTAGCAATTCGATTGTGAAGCACTGAGTGCTAATCAGTTGTTGAAACTATATAGTTAACGCTAACTGCGTGAATGAGTGACTTTCACCAGTCAGGATAACAGCTCAATTCACGTTGCATGCAAAGGTGTACTAATGGAAAACACGAACTCTTGTTTAAACTAGCACAATATTCCGATAACGGGTAAATAACGGGAACACTTAAAAATGGAAAACTTATACTCTGTAGGCATAAATGATTTTAACCCGTGGGCTGTGGCTCATCTTCTTTAGAATATCACTTGCCATCAGAGGTTTAAGTAAAATATTATGTAAGTGGCAAGTGAAGGTAATNCAGGAACTGGTGACCATTTAATGAACTGGAGATCATTTAGAACAGGAACTGGTGACCATTTAATGAACTGGAGATCATTTAGAACAGGACGCTGCAAACTGTTGAGAATACTTGAGAATTTTGAAGTCATATATTTATATCTGTATATAATAATAATAATGATAAATTGCAAGATAACAACATCGATATAAATGTTTGACAAACCTTTGGAAACAAAGAAAGAGTGATTACATTTCCAGACGCTACTCTATTGTAATGCTTTTAAGGATATGAAAACAGAGAAGAGGTCTGTTTAAAGTGAGTATCAAAATAAATTGTGCATCAATCAAAACTTAAATCATTGGCTAACATTTTTGTAAATAAATGGCAAAAAATATGGACAAAGCTCCAGAGAAATATTGCAAAAACAGGAACAAATGACACAGTTACAGTATCATTTCATTTCAATAATGAGTAGTTCCACCTTTCTTTACAAAAATTTCAATGATTCTATTTTTATGCTTGAAACAAACATTTTCAGGTTTTCCTGAGGAATTTTGGACCCTGCACCTAACATTGTTTTTTAAGATCATTGACTTAATCAAATAGCATTCGATTTTCATAAACCTTTCTTAGATGATATCTGTACACGTTTTCGATAACATTTAAGACAGGAGAATTTGCTGGCGCGATAATACTGTTAAATCTTTACTCTCAAAGAACTTTATTAAAAGTAGAACATTGTGTACTGGCGCATTATCTTGCTAAAACATCCAATTATCATCACATAACCTCTTACTTTCATGTTTTAACGATGCATCTCTCAACATCTGAACGTATCCTGCAGCATTCATTCGTACTTTTGCTATCTTTCATTGTATTCGCCTTTTTGCAATCTGATTGTGAACAGCAGATGAATGAATGAATGAAAGAACGAATGAACGAATGAATGAATGAACGAATGAACGAATGAACAAATGAACGAATGAACGAATGAACAAATGAACGAATGAACGAATGAACGAATGAAAGAATGAACGAATGAACGAATAAACGAATGAAAGAATGAACGAATGAACGAATGAACGAATGAACGAATGAACGAATGAACGAGTGAACGAATGAACGAATGAACGAATGAAATAATGAATGAATGAACGAATGAACGAATGAACGAGTGAACGAATGAACGAATGAACGAATAGACGAATGAATGAATCTAATTGAGAAAGGGCATTTTAAAATCAAGCGTGTCGGAAATCTGAAACCCATCATCAGTGCAGGTAAGAGGGGAGGTTTGGATAAAAAATCTATTTTTTTCCAAAAATTGTAATCTAAAGTGATAAAAATCTATGTAAAATTCTCACGTTAAGAAGTCACATTCAAATTACGACATGTAATATTAGCAAGCGATGGATAACTTGAAAGGAGGACCACGTAAATTTTTAAAGGGAGGCATTTGCAAAAATACACATCGATGCTAAAATTCGGAGGTCACCTGTGGCGCACACTGAATCCATAATCAAGGAATTTGTGCGTTTAAGTGAATGATCTTTGGCTAAGCAATGTTTCCAGACTGATGAATGAAAGTGTTTCGTAAGGGGCTCGCCTGTCGGAAGGAGCCCATTCCCATTCTGTGCCAGTGCTGAGCTCATCGTACAAATCTATATAATAGAAGAATGGTGCTACCAACATGACACTATACTCACAGCAATCGCACGTGCATTGTACGAGATGACTCCCGTTGTCAGGAGACTCTCCTCGCTTAAAGTATGAGAAAACTTCCCAATTTCTTCTAGAATACTAGCATTAATTTATTTTTGGAAATTTCTGTGAATAAAAAATGTAACATCGTGCTTTTTACAATCTGAGGCCGATGGGAATATAAACACAACTTGAGAACAGAATGGGATCCGTATTTTCCATATATTTACAACTTATGAATTTATGCTGTATTTGATTAAAGAGAGAAAATGGGAAATGGCATGCTCTAAAAAAGCGCAAAAATTCATCTTATAAGTGAAAAAAGGGTTATTTGCCGCGATTTCATAAGTTCTATGTAACAACGAAAGCAAAGGCGAAATTTAAGCTTAGAAGAAATGTTACTAAAATAATGTGTTCCCAGCCCAGTAGAGTAACCTTTCGTGAAACTGAAATCACGAATTGATCTTTGAACTTTTGTGCTGTTACATCTAAGGAGAAAAGCATGTTTTTCAACTCGGATTCTCTGTAGACCTGATGATTTCCGAACAAATATTTAAATACTGACAAAACTGTTCCGATTGCTGTTCGTTATGGAAAACAATTAACGGATCACTGACACAATGCCATTAAAAGACTGGTGTTAAGTGAAAAGGACAAATACTTAAATACTTGCACTCAAAATCATACAGAAATGTGTTGGCCAGTATTGGGAACAATGCAGATCCAATAGAGAGGCCGTCAATCTGAGGATAAATTTGATCATTAAATTTGAAACTCGAATCTTTGTTTGTCGAGTTGGGAAGGGCTTCAAAATCATTTCTTTTTTATCCTACACGCACTGTTGTGCACTGCACCGCAGGAACGACAGGGCACACAGGATTACAAAATATCCGCAGATACAAGTGTATTAACATACAGGTGCTTCAGAACATGAAATACAAAATTGCACACCAAGTAAAAAATGGCAAAGTAAAAACTCTTTCTTTTATGATTTTTTTCGGAATATTTCATAGAAGAAAAAGTGTTTATTTGGCCATTTTCTACTTGCTGTGCAATTTTGTACCTCTTGTTCTGAAACACCTGAATAGATACCTTATAGACTTCTAAAACAAATATTTTTAAGTTTTTTTGAGGATGACATGCAAATAAGAAAAAGAGTCTGGTTGCGATGAAAAAATTGAAAAAACATCCCCATATTCCAGCAACATAATTCCCACAAAGTTGTGTGCGCGTAACATCATGCACACGGGATTGTCATACACGTAACGTCATGCACACGGGATTGTCATGCACGTAACATCATGCACACGGGATTGTCATGCACGTAACGTCTTGCACACGGGATTGTCATGCACGTAACGTCATGCACACGGGATTGTCATGCACGTAACGTCATGCACACGGGATTGTCATGCACGTAACGTCATGCACACGGAATTTTTATGCACGTAACGTCATGCACACGGGATTGTTATGGACGTAATGTCATGCACACGGGATTGTTACGCATAATGGTTGATGTAGAGCCATCACGGGACGGTGGATCATGTCGTGGATTGCGAGTTAATCATCAGCTGGCGCGTCAGTAGCAGCTGTGCTGGAACCCAACGTATGAATTATTCACTGTGATAGAATGTGTGATAAATGCAAATTTAGCGCCAAAAAGTATTTTTGGGACATGAATGGTAAGTGACTGCAGAACATAATTTTTTTGTTGGGAGAATGATGCATGGAATTATGTTTTTCATGACGTTTTATTTAGCTTATCATGATTGTTTCTGAAGAAATGATAGTTTACTAAAAATGTTTGAATTCAAACTGCTAATGATTGTCGTTTTCAAGTGCAGCAATGACCAGTGCAGCAATGTAGGGTGGTTTCTGCAGGAGGTCATCCTTGATTTCTTAGTTGTGCGATCCAGAGATATATTTAATATTCTCTCGAGTGAGGCTTTTTTCAAAATTGAGCGATAATTACTTGATATTCAATTACAATTCATCATGTGTGTTTCATAGAGATGAATACTGCCTTGCAAGAATTAAAGGTTATAGCTAAATATGGTTCGTTAGGTTGACGGGAGGTGGGATAAGGTCGGTCTTATAATGTCAAAGCTGTTGTTTATTTCTTTGACTCCTGTAGCCTTGAGAGAGTTCCATCTAAGTCTGCTACGTTATTGACGAAAGGCAAAAATTTTGAAACTAAAGTTTTAGATTCTTAAACTAGTATACCTTGATAAACATCATTATCGAGCTTGTATCATTACCTTCACTTGCCACTTATATGTTAATATTACTTAAACCTCTGATGGCAAGTGATATTCTAAAGAAGATGAGCCACAGCCCACGGGATAAAATTATTTATGCCTACAGAGTATAAGTTTTCCATTTTTAAGTGTTCCCGTTATTAACCCGTTATCGGAATATTGGGCCAGTCTAAACAAGAGTTCGTGTTTTCCATTAGTACACATTCGCATGCAACGTAAATTGAGCTGTTATCCTGACTGGTGTAAGTCACTCATTCACGCAGTTAGCGTTAACTAGTTTCAACAACTGATTAGCACTCAGTGCTTCATTATCGAATTGCTAAAATATTGCGTGAGAAATTTGAGTTTTGATCGAAGGATCCGTAGAACAGATGTGTGACTTTTTTAGGTTCTGAAAGCCTGCATACAATGCGAACTCCGTTCACCCAAGAGTAGCTATGAGATTTATAGATAGAAATTCATCCCGAGTAAAAAGAAAATGTGGTATCAGGAATGATCTGGCCATTATCGTGTTGACACTCACGTGCTATGCCGTCATGGTCGGCAATCGACAAATTTTGAATGTATTCTGTGCCCGGACAAACGAAGTTTTCTAGCAGCTGGTACAGGATTCTGAAAACTTGTTCTGGAATTGAATTACGACGTTATGAATTGCTTTTTACTAAATCTTGCTCGTTATTCTTGTATGAACGTCTTCTGGGCTCAAACTTCAATCGGCCCTTAGAGGGATTCGAGAAGTGTATCTATGGGAATTAGCGCTCCCTCTAGATGTGAGGTCCTGAGCTGAAAGTTAGGTGGGCCTTCCTTTGTTCTTAAAGTTTAAGTTTTCGTTTCGTTACGGGTAAATTTTTCGTGTCAACAGCTATCCTTTCTTTAACATCTTCTAACTTCTTCACCTTTTTCTTGTTTCATTAAATACAGTACTTTTGATCTCGCAGTTTCCATTCGGAAAAAATAATGACAAATTTTTTGTGTAGATTTCCGGTTCCCTTAATACAATACTAAATGTCGGATTCCCCTTTCCTCTTCCGGAAACACTGGATACGTTCAGGTTGGCTTGAAATACGTTTTGGTCAATTCTTATCTCATGGTCCGATCATAGCTTAGCGTGTGATAGATCTGATGTTTCGAATGTAGGTCGGGAGGATGTTAGACCGGTCTTGATTTGAAATAAAATGACCAGCTTCAGGGGAGCTAAATTAGATCTGTCGCTATTGGGATGCTCAAGTGAGGCGCTCTACGCACCGGACATGAATTGGTTGCACCTTTACAAGCTTGAAAGACTCGAATGCCTTCGATTGAAACCCAATCTTCTGAGGAGGAATAAGGTTGTTAATCTCGAGTAGACACGAGGACTAATTTCACCCAGACTTCAAACAGTAATTTTTCCTCCAGATTTATTTTTGCAATTTCATTGGTGAATCAATACAGGAACTAAAGAATAAATGAAGAACCAGAACAAAAACGAACGTTACATTTGTTGCAAACGTTTCGGAATTAAAATTCCATCATCAGTGATGAGAGAAATTTTTTTTATCTATTTAAAAAAACATTAAAAGTCATATATATATGCCACAAAATCCTCTGAATATCTAAAAAGCCTAATTTGTTCATTGATACACAAAGATAGCAAACTCCTAATTCACACAAGCCCACATGCACACGCTAATTCAGATACAAAAGCGAAACACACTATGCACACACACACACACACAAACAGAATTACGTCAGTAGGTGGGGCAATAATGATAACTTGATGGCACTAATGTCTTTGTCGAGCTTAGGTTTATGAGTGAATATGAAAAGGGGCTTTAAAATTTTAAGGTCATGCTGACTATTAGCTCGGTATAAAGTTAAAAGTTAGTATATTTTAATTAATTTTTTGAATATTTTGAATGAAATTAACTAAAGGGTCATGCAGTGAAAGCACTCGTTTATCAGGTTAGGTAAGAGGAATGATTTGGGCCACTAGATAAAAATGAAATGACTGTAATCACGAGACACTTCGAAATTATGGGGTTTAATTATATGTTTTGAAATAAAAACAAAGTTAATTGATCAATAAATTTATACCCGAGTTCTTCACACACGCGAAAGACCGTGGCTACAAGTCATAGGAAGGAAGAAAGAAGGAGAATAGAGTTGATTTGAAAACTATGATATGATAAATGATTGTACTCTCAGCCGCTGTAAAACAACAATAGACACCCACAATTCCAGAAAAAGTTGATCAGCATCACTGCTCACAGTTCAATTGAGAATGACTTTAATTTCAGGAGGGTTCGCTGAAATGCACTTAAGAAGAGCGACCCATTAGTCCCTTGCCTCAGCTGCAGCGCCTGTGGCTGTATTGGGTGCACTGCAGACTCGAGCATCGATGGGAATGAAAGAAATAATGACTTTAGGAACAGCCCTGCTGGAAGCTGTAACAATTAACGTTTAATGGACGAAGTCCTGAAGGCTTGCGGTAATCTAGCCAAGCTCTGAGGGACTTCTTATCGGACAACCCAATTGCGGAGACTGGACGTCCAAGAGCGTTATTTTGTTCTGACGCGGCAGGTGGGGAGATCGTGCTCCACTTCCTCCAACTCTAGGCTTCCGAGCTGCTCGAACGGCTTCATTCGCAAATTTTATAAATTTTATTTTACTGAAGAAACAGAACAGACATCTTTGCGTTGTCTTTGTTCTCAGCGCAGGCCTGGAGTTCATAGTATGTGACGATGAATTCATTTTCACCCTTGAACTGTTTTTAAAATTGTCTTAATATTGATAATCGTCATGCAAGCCTTGACGTGAACGAGAATTTTGAATTTTCACTCACTTCATGTCGATGTTATTTGCACATTGAGGTTGTGGATAAATAAAGGATATGAGGAGAAGGAAAGCAGTAAATGAATCCTTCCTCAACTGCACTTCCATGGGAATCTTCAAATTCAGCCAGTACCAGTTCACATTCAGTGCCGCGTGTATTGCAGTGGATCATAGCCGACGAATTCGTCTTATCGGTTCATCTAGGGTTGAAGGTTTTATATATTCACATCTCCGTTAGGCAACACAATGCTAAAATGTACATTATGTTGCTGTTAATTCCAGTACTGAGCATTGATGAGGTAGAAAATTTAATCTGTATATGTGAAAGATGTTCTACTGATGTTCCGAACGTCATCGTTTGCATGCTCTGCCGAGACTAGAAAACTGTCGGCGTGTTAATGTAACTGTGAAACTTAAGTCGTAAAATTTTGAAAAGTTACGCCGATATATTCACGCAGTTTTAGTTTGGTTATTTTCTCCGAAAAAGTTTCCAGTTTTATCAACTGTGTCACTCGAAACTTTATGAACAGAAAAATGTCTCGTGGTAGCAAACGCAAGTAATGCAAACGCCATCGTATGACCTAAAGTGAGTGATACATTCCATTAAAGAGGTAAAAATTATACTTGCGCCACGAAATTTCATCAGTGGTTCAGTTATTTCTATGAAGATCCATGAGAACGAAAAAAGTTCCTACTCATTTTCAAAGTTTTTTATTTCAGCCACCGAAAGTTTCAATGACCACGTATGATTGAGCCTCGTTTAGGTTGAGAATTCATATTCATAGCGAAAAGATTAACAGAATCGTTACTTACAATAATAATTATTGTTGCAAGCTTCTCTTCGTAGAATAACCTGCGTTGTAACGTAATGCTTGCTATTCTGCATTGCATATAGGACATGCAGTATCATTTGCGCAACATGGGCATTAAACGAATGCTTACGCTGCCTCTACCACTCAAATTTTCACAGTAATTCCTATACACCTAAAATCAACCACTATTTTTCTCAATATTAGTAAAGAGGAGTTTTTTTTTTCAATTTACGATACATTCCAGCTGAGAGTCCTGAAACTCTGCATCAAAGTTTTCAAATACTGAATAAGCTGCATCGCTTCATTCGATGTCTAACCCAAGTTGCTGAGTTACTGCAACATCAGCTTACCAAGCGGTGCTTAATTTATTGTACCCTAGCCTGGCACGTAAAAATAAACCCCATCCGCGACCGTGAGAAAATTTGAGTCAGATAATCTCAATATCGTGAACAGTCAACGTTAAACCTTCAGTGTCGAAGAACATTCATGCCCAATATTACTTATCTTAGAAGAACGAGGTATACTAAAGACCATGAAGTATTCTCTTTTGATTGTCTGCATTCCACTTTACAGCCTCTTCATTCCTTATACTTCCCAGCATCCTTACTTTTGTCCATGTACAGAAAGTTATCTTCCGCTGTTTTGAAATCCACTCACAGAACCTGACAATCCCATTATCTTGAGTCTGGTCAAATTCAAAGAACAGAGAACGCTTAGATGTGAAGCTAACCCCAGCCCATCCGGGAACAATTTCTCAATTGAGAGTAATCCTTCTTATCCAGGAGGTCATTTTGGGAGCCACAACAGGAAGACGTTTCTTCTGAATGTTCCTTCTAACTGCGCTCGTCAGAGCGATTGTGTTGCTGAGGTGCCTTCTTAACTTTCAGGCCTGAGTGTCTTATGGTCAGCTGAGTTAATGTTCAGAGGGCACTAAAGCAAGTTCCTGTGCCATGGTCATGATTTCTGATAAGGTTGATTATCAAAGAAATATTGTTAAGAAGATAAATTCAAACTTAGGAGGTATGATATTGCGGGTCACATTCACAAGAAATCTTACTGGTTAAAATAAATTCTGATTTTACGACCGAGGTAATGATACTCCAGTCTGGAGATTAGATAGCGTTCCAAATTACTCCAATTTCTTGAAGAAAAAGCCTGAGTCAGCAGCTCGGCACAGGCAGCGGCTTCTGCGATTATGGGAGACCCGAAACTGGCTGGCGAATATCGCCCTTCCTATCGCTCTGGGGTTAGGCAGCTCGAGAACAGCCTTCGACTCTCTGCTGCGGTAACTGAAACTCAGGCGAGAGCAATTCAAAAATAGTCAAAACAGATTTAAGCGTGTTACGATTTCAATTCATTCTGTATTGATCTATCATTGATCTGATTTTTTTTGGGCGTGGGAGCAACATAGCAGATGTTGATTCAAGGGGCTGGACAATGTGCAAGTAGCCCTCGAAGTTGTGAATCATGAATATGAAAAGGGTTTAATCATACCCTGAAGATCGTAAATTAATATACTAAATACACGAACGCTTCCAAATCCTGCCTTCAAAATTATTCTTAGATAAAGAGCTGAACAAATAGCACAAAAACTTTCAGTTAGAATTTAGCTTACAGGTTTGAGTATCTATTAAACAGAATACTTTAGAGCACATGAGGTAGATTGATTGCACTCGTTTTAACACAGTATGATAATTTAAAACAGAACATCATATATTTCTATTGTACTAAAATTATTTACAGATGGTAGTGCAATACACATTGCAAAAGTCAAATTAATCAATCACATTTGAAAAAAATTGTTTCCGAGATGAGTGTAAACTTTAACAAAAATGGAGTATTTTATTGAGTTAATAAAAAGTAAATCTCAGAAACGTCTTTTATTGAATCACGATGGATAAATTCTTGATAAATTAAGAAGAGGACTATTTAAACTAGGTCCATTTTATTTGAATACAAATAGATCGATGTCTGAAGAGAGGTTTGAACTCCTTGTATGTGCAAATTAAAGTTGACAGCTCCAGTTGTTTTAATCACAGAGTCGAACAAATACGAGTCTTGAAGCACAAAGCGGACCAATAATTATATCTTTAGAATTCGGCGAGTCATTTGGAATCGATGTACTTTTAGTATTGCTGAGCCAGTGCTAGTTTGAAGAGAACAGAAATACGACGGCAGCCTTTGAACGGGTCGCTTAAGAATACAGCAGTCAGATTCTAAAGCTCACAGAAGTTAGTTAAATGAATGGTGCTTAGATTTGGTAGCTCCAGTCGTCGCTCGATCAACATTTGTGTCACTTTGGTTAACGCGTTCGCTCTTCGTTTCTGTTTCAAGTTTCTGGTCTTCGTTTCCGTCGAACTGCCAGTTTTTTGATCCCTGTCCAGCAAAAAGTCCTCCTTTGCTGATGGTTTTGATTGGCGTTGATGATAGGATTTTGACAGTTTCATCAAGGCCTTCTTTGTTCAAAGACTGCGATGAGTCTGGGGACAGTTCTCCTTGTTCTTGCGGGTTTCGAGCCCTATAAATATATTCACTGTCGATGGTGGTTTCTGAAGGGTTGGTGCTCGCTTGGGACCGAGGCCGCACCTCGTACTGCACAATGTCTTCGTTGGCAGGCAGTTTACCGCAACACAAATACTGACAAAATTCCCCTAGACCCATGATGACGTTTCACTTCTCCAGGAGCATGCGAAAATTCGAGATAGAAAGAAATAGAAAATATTTGGAGCTGTGATCTAAGGCTACAAAGCGCGTATCGTTGATACATCATGAGTTGGTCAAAAATAATTGAGTGAATATATAAACTTCGTCTTCAAAAAATTCCTCAGCATTATACAGGGCGTCTTACGAAAAATGCAGGGGGTCCTAGGACGAAAACCAAAATTAAAATAAATAATTCAAAAATTATTCACATGGGTTTTATTCTGTTTCAACCATATTTTAGTCGCACGCTTTTCCGCAAATGTACTACGTTTTGATAAAACTTCTTTAAAATTATTTACCTGCAATTACTTTACTGAGGGCTGTCAGAAACATGCTTGTACTGCACACCCACAATTTAACTTGATTTTAAATTTTGGAAAATAAATCCTTACAACTACTATAGAGTTAAACGTTACATTAAAGATATTGTGAACAGGTTTTAAGCTTCAATGCTATGTTTTTACGTTGTCTTTTACCAGTGTTAGCTTGACTTTACCTTTTTTTTGAAAGGTCTCACTCTTTCCCAGATCTTGCTAAAGTTCGAAGTAAAGCAAAAAGCTCAAATTCCTTCATTAGATTCAACTCATTGAAACCACAGACTTCACAAGCCATTAACAGCAAACGCAGGTCCCAGAGATAGAGTCGGTTATGAATCATGAAATGGAGCATACATTATAATATGGGCATTCGACTTTATGTATACTAGAATAATATCAGCTCACGTCCATCCTTTCCACATCGAAAACATAAGAATAAGGCCTGTAGCACAGATACACGATTTCCCTCCTGTGTACCTGAATATAGGTGTTTTCTATGAGGACACATGAAATGAGATACGTCCTCTTAATTCATTAAGACTCAATTAGCACCAAATTTCAAGAACCGTAGTTCCAACTCAAAAAAACGCAGTCATTTTCGAGTTCCTGTTACACCAAAAACACCACACAGTTTTCTAGCGACCGAGTCAATTTTCTTTCTACGAAATTGAAAAACGTTTCGCCATCGCGGTGATCTTGATTCAGTGATTGCGTGGCCTTCACTTTTGTGAGAGGCAGCGCCAACTGACGGCCTGACGAAGCGGGGCAATTGTTTCTACGTTGCTTTAGATTCCCTGAAGCCTCGCAGCGCTAGCGTGTTCACGAACTTCTTGCGTTGATTTATGGCCATTTCTTTCATGGAGGCCCATCACGCAGTTTTCATGTTGCCATTGAGAAGTTTGTAACACGACTCCAAACTTTAATTAAACTTCTTTCAGAGCCGTACTTCATTCCTCAAAGGGTTCCTAGAAAACTGATAGAGGTATTTGCCAACAATTTTGGGTAGGAAGACTTAGTGAATAAAATGTTTTCGTTTTTTCGAAACATATGTTTTGTATGCTTGGATAGGCCTGGGAAAAAAACATGGTGTCAAAGAACATCAGAGGAACGCGCATTCATCACTGTAGAAGAAAAGGAACTTTTACCATATCATTCTTGTTGACACGACTGGAAGTTAACGTTGATTTGTTAATAATTGGATAAAGAGTTTGCCGCATTTTTTCAAGCATGCTTTTCTTAATTCTTTGAATTTTTTAAATTGAGCGTGCAATGTTTTATTAGTTTGCTTTTTTAATTTTAAACTCTTTATAAGAACTAATTCAAATACAGAGAAGGAAAATTGAAACAGCTAGGGGATATAGCGATCATTTTTCAGATATCCGTATTTTTTCCAATTCTATTTTTCGGCAAGCCAAATTTGGAGTTGAGTAAAGTTCAAACACACAAATGGGGAAAGATTGTTTTATTTCTTTCAATCTTCATGGAAGCATCCTCTGTTATGATGTTCGTCATTAGGTTTTGTACCCCATCATCTGTTAAGCATCATGCAATTTTTTTTTTAAGAGGTATAACAACAAACCTTTGCTCTTACGTTGTGTGTCATTCGCTCTTACGCTCTCCGATGAACGATGTTAGAGGAATTTCTACCAAAGTGAGCGTTTTCTTGACGTCACTCAGTATTTATTATTGACTCCCAAATCGAGTTCACATTCAACAAGCTCTTCAGTACGTTCTTATGTACGTACATGACGTTCGTGTGCACGTACTACTCATGACGTTTGTGTTCACGTACTATTTATGACGTTTGTTTGTACGTTCTATTCATTAGGTTCGTGTTTACCACTTCCGATGCTTTGAGTATCAATTCTTAGCGTCAATGTGAGTCTATTCTTGAGACCTGAGTGTACCCATTCCATGTGCCAAGCCAATCGTGTTTCACACGCCTGTAAATCCCCTGTAAATCTATTCCTGATGTCATCGTGAACCTATTCCTAGTGTTAGCGAGAACCTATTCTTGGCATTAGTGTGAACCTATTCTTGGCGTCAGCGTGAACCTACTCATCGCGGTCGCGTTAATCTATTCCTGATATTGTGAACCTATTCCCGGCATCAGCATGACCTATTCAGTGCGGCGGCGTGAACCTATTCTCCACTCACCTCAGCACGAGCTATTCTTAGCGTCATTGAGAACTTAACATCAGCGGCTCACAAGCAACGCACTTCACACAAACGCAACTCTTGAAAGTTGTTCTTACCGGCAAGACTGAACTTCAGTTGTAGCTGACGTGTGCTTAGCGCAGAAGGGTTTCTTTCTTGCTCTTGGAATTTCTCCTGTAGGAAGGAAATTGACGCATCAGCCTTATTTATCAGGCTACTTTATCAGCTTAATTTATCAGCCTTATCAGGCTGATTTATCAGCATCATTTATCAGCCCCAAGCATCAACCAAATGTACCAGTCCCATTCATCAACCCCATGCATCAGCCCCATGCATCAGCCCCATGCATCAGCCCCATGCATCAGCCCCATGCATCAGCCCCATGCATCAGCCCCATGCATCAGCCCCATGCATCAGCCCCATGCATCAGACCCATGCATCAGCCCCAAGNATGCATCAGCCCCATGCATCAGCCCCATGTATCAGCCCCATGCATCAGCCCCATGCATCAGTCCCATGCATCAGCCCCAAGTATCAGACCCATGCATCAGTCCCATGCATCAGCCCCATGCATCAGCCCCATGCATCAGCCCAATGCATCAGCCCCATGCATCAGCCCCATTCATCAGCCCCATGCATCAGCCCCATGCATCAGCCCCATGCACCAGTTCCTCATGGGTGGACTTGCTAAAAACCAGCCGTTGCAAATTTTTGTTCTAAAATTTCACTCATTTTTAAAATCATTTTCGCAGATCATGAGTAGCTCGTCTTGAGTCGTTCTACGGTCAAGAAAACTGGAGTACTGCGGTGACACTGGGGAAGGATATTTCAGTATTTCAAATTCCTACTTCAACCTACGCATCCAACGGTAAGGACGTCTTCCATTTGATTAGTAAATACGTGATGTGATTTATTTCTGCAATTTGCAGTTTATTTTACTGGATCTCAATAAATAAAATTGAGGTTAGAATAGTTCGCAGCCATTTTAGTCTACGCGAAAGGTTCAAATAGAACATTTCTTTTCACAGTTGCACTCTTTCAGCACGAGTTGAAGTTTGCTTCCAATGTTACAATCAGTTCCTTGTTCTCTACCAAGAGAAGGTTGCCAGATTTTATCTGGTCAAAATGCTAAAGTTTGAGTTTGTTCGAATAAAATTTAGCGGAAAATAGCTCTCAGCATCCGGTTACTCAGCGCGATTGTCAGTCGCTGCGCATTTATTATGGTAAAAAAATACTCAAGCCCGAGTATTTTTTGCTCATGGCGCTGATACAAAAATACTCAAGCTTGAGCAGTCAGTTCCGCAGGCAGTCGAAGGTTCGATTGTCGAATAGATTCCAAGAATTTTCCTAACACAAATTTCCTGCTGTCCTCCTGCCAATCTTATTCCAATGAAATTTTGCAGTTCACGTTTGCTATTGCTAGCTTTCAACACAGTGACGGGTTTCTTCTAGGGTTCAAATGAACAATGCAATGCGGTATTGGGAAAAAATGCATTGAGTACGAAATTAACGGCAAAATATGCATCGCACCGAAAAGTTGCTCTCGCCAGAACATGAAAGACTGAATGTGTAGTCGGTTTAGGTTCAGAATTAAAAGCGCTTCAACTCTCAGCAAATTACTGGCACCATTCAATAGAGCCAACACATCGCAGCTCAATAGACCACTGTGGCTCGGCCAGCAATTTTAACCTCGACTTGGAAGTTTTCACTCGTTTAAATTTTTCACTCTAGATTTAGCATGATGCATATCATTCTTTAAATGAGGTCACATCAAACTGTGCTATCACACTTGATTATCTTCATTACCTAGATGGGGTGAAGCTTCATAGCTAAGCTCCGAGTGAGGGCTTGTAAATGTAAAAGAAAAAATGATGAATTTGAGCTCCAAATTCTATCATTGAACTGAGAACTGGCCTGTTTTATTAAAGTCGCGAAATTTTTTTCTTCTCTGGTAGTTCATTGCCGTTACAGCAGCAACTTAGCTTCACAATTTGCTCAAGGAAGTAGCATTCAACACTTCCACTTTCGATGCTATGGTGGTTCTCTAAGAGTTGCTGTGGAAAAGTTAATATTCATATAATAATCGCCATTTAACCAAATTCCCAAATAATACACTTTGAAGTTCGTATCAAACTTAAGATATATATCATAAATATCCTTGTTTTACCAGCCGTTGTTTTCCGAGAGCCATTTGTTATGGTTTCCTTCTCCCTCTGATGGGAACATCGTTGTTATAATTCGCGTGTCAGATTTTTCGCTGGAGCATGATCTTTCGAATCTTTTAATCGTCGTGACATTGCTATTCGCCACATTCATCTATTTTTCTACTCCTTTATTAATCATGATAAAATAATTGGAGCTGCCACCAGCCCGTTATTTGGGCAAATAATATTTATAGTAAATCAATTATCAATAA
>JACJUY010009299.1:0-15617 GCA_014220935.1 Platorchestia sp. MABIK | reverse complement strand
TTCAAGTGCGGATCTTTTCGAGGAGATGAAAGTCGTTGGCCAGACGTAGCATTTCAGTATTCCTCGTAACGATTCCTTCATAATTATAGATGTAGGGCAGTTATATCGTGAGAATATAACAATTTAAAAAAACAAACACAATTTAACAAACCGCTTAATTCAATTTTCATTTCTTTCTCTCTCTTTCTCTCTCTCTTTCTCTCTCTCTTTCTCAATTTGTATCAACTCTCTTCCAGCCGGGGTATTTTAAATCGTAAAGAATATCACATCGAACGATAGAAGGGAATTTAAAACATTTCACGACACAAAAGCCTGCTCGTCACTGTTTTGCAAGACAAGAACACGTGCACCGTGCACACTACGGCTAAAAGAACGCAAGCACAATCCTGAACTCGAAAAGAGTGGAAAATGAGCTCGAATTTAGACGACAAGTTCAGGGTTGGGCGAGCGTTAGAGCTGGAGTGGCACAGCGAAGTACAGCCGTGCATATTGGAAAGTCCACGGTCCAATATCGCCCTCAATGGAACGCCAACGCTGTGCCTGAGTGCCTTTCACCGCTCAGGGAGCGGCTGCTGAAGCCAAAGTCAGAACAAAATGAAGTGCCCTAAGTTTGAATTAGCGACAGTAAAACTGAAGTGTCTGCCAAGGAAGCGTGACTTCTGAAAAGTTTTATTTATCTCGGGTTGCGCAAATGAGGTAAAACTGCACCGCGGCTAAGTGAACTGCTTGATCTCGGAGTCAGCTCACAAATGTTTTCCGGAAAAGTGAATGATCAATTTTGCATCATTTCAATCATTTCATATCGCGTGTGTTCTACAGGATAATACAAGAAGAAAGTGCAGTGCTTCTGCTTGATTTGAGCTTGAGGTCATCCCAAACAAACACATAATCATGTCATGGGATGTTTGGTGTGAATTTCAATTTTTTTAATAGCTCAGACGCCATACCTAAACTAAGTTTATTTGATCTAAAGTACTGGTTTAGGAACTTGAAAAAATAATTTCTCCAACATTCATGAAATGTTTCTTTAGAAAATACGAATTGACATTTCTACAGTAAACAAACTGCTTTCAACTGGATAAAAGCTATTTACCAATGTGATTAAAAAAGAACACATTTTCCATAATTAGCAATTCAAAGTTGTATGGAAAGATAAAACATTCAAAACAATTAAATAATACTCATTTGTTACAATTGAAACTTCAAAAATATAGTTTCTTGATACTCTACTACAAAGGACGCATTCGAAAACAGTTACTTGTGCACCCGAGTAAGTTCCACACCCTCTAAGCCATCCTGTTTTAAGACGCTTTCTAAAAAAATACAATTTCGTTCATTCTAGTACATATAAATTATTTGCTATGCATGACTGATAAATTAAAGCGCTGATGAATTACCTTTAAATTTTTAATAAATTGTTTCACTTCTCCGAAGAGCACAGCCGCTCGATGAACGCAGTGATGCGTTCTCGTAATGAACGTTAAATTGACGCTGCAATTCCAAAGTTCCTAGTAAACATAAAAGTACTGCATCAAATTATGCTTGATTGGAGATGGGGTTTCAAAATCTAAAACTAAAGCAAGCGCAATTAGAGGGAACTTTTTTGTCCTGTAAAAAAACGCGGTCAATTAAAACGAGATGCTTACAATTTTAGAACCGTAGTTTATTGACAAATAAACGTTTCAAAATGATTGATATCTCGATCCAAAGCGAACCATGTCTGTGTGAGGGGAGGCATTTCGAATGAGTTTAGAACTATCGTCGTTTGAGCAAAATTTACAGAATTAAGGAAGCTTACATGTGCTCAATGATGCGACAATATGGAGTAATCGAACGATTTTGACTTCTCTTGTCTTTAATTTAATGATTAATTTTAGTCTTTGCTCGCTTCTGTTGGGTCATTGCTGTTTTATTTTTTTTTCTTAAGAGATTAGTGTGTTAAGTATTTCTAAGCTCTTGCTTACGGATTCTGAAGCAACAAAAAGAAAAGAGGACATGAATCTGAGATGCTCGAAGCCGTGGTGTGGTCTAGTCCTAAGACAAGCTAAATTTAACGGATGGAATCTTCCTGCTAAATGAAATTTCCCATCACAAAATGGGTTGTTTAAATAAAAGAAAGGACTTGAGGCACAAGGTCCTGAGGCACAAGGTCCTGAGGCACAAGGTCGTGAGGCACAAGATCGTGAGGCACAAGGTCGTGAGGCACAAGGTCGTGAGGCACAAGGTCGTGAGGCACAAGGTCGTGAGGCACAAGGTCGTGAAGCACAAGGTCCTGAGGCACATGGTCCTGAGGCACAAGGTCCTGAGGCCCAAGGTCCTGAGGCACAAGGTCCTGAGGCACAAGGTCCTGAGGCACAAGGTCCTGAGGCACAAGGTCCTGAAGCACAAGGTCCTGAGGCACAAGGTCCTGAGGCACAAGGTCCTGAGGCACGAGGCCTTGTCATTGGCCGAAGACTCTGGCTGCACCTCAAATGAAAATAACGAATGACGAAGTAACTCTGTTTTAATACGACGAAAGCATGACATTGTATTGACGTGCTGCTCATGCGGGTGTAACTATGTGCTCTGAGAGACAATTATGTTGTAACTACATAGGTGTTGATCAAGGGGGAAATTATAGTTTCTTTACAGTTGGGCTTGAGTGAATTTGTAGACCAAGAATTTTAAAATGTCTTCAGTCGAAAAATTTCACTTTTGACTTCAATGTCATAAATTTTTGGACAACTATCTACGCTCTACCTATAATCAGCCCAATGACACGCATTTACACTCTGAAAAATTAAATTAGCTTTTGAAATACTTCCATTATGAGCACATGAGTGAAAGCAAAACAACAATCACAAATCGCTTTAACCGTTTTTGTTTGAGCGTAAAAAAATTGTTAATCATATTTTGTAAACATTGATGGAATATGGCGGTTGTCAAAAAAATCAGGCGCTTTTCTGAGGATTAAAACTCTTGAATAAATGTCTTTTTTTCTCTTACAACTCAGGGGGAAATTTATCGATTTTATCTCAGCAACGAATATTTTTCGAACAATACTGGCAAATTTTCCTTACACCACACGAACCTCAAATTCACTCTCTCATGGCTTTCGAGGGCCATAAAATCCTGAACACCAATGATTAAACCAAGCAAATGTACACTAGAGCCATTTATCGACATTACGCCTTGTGATTTGAAATTCCTCACAAAACTTTCATCACCAGCGGGATTTTCTGTCACAGCTGGAGACAAAGGCTGAGCTGTACGCAGCTGTATGTGCTGCACAAGGTTTCTGCGTGCAGCTTCTGTCGCAACTAACTGCTTTGATCTGCGCTTTAAACAGACTCAATTTGCTTTAATTGCAAGCATCCATGCAGCCTCATTAGTTGACTACATCATAACGTTGGCTGACATCACTAGCACATTTTCTTTGGCTAATTAAGCTTAGAAATAACATGCTCAGGGCACCATATCAAAAATGGGCAATCGTACAGACAGCACATTTAGTTACGTTGTAAGTGCAAAGGTGACCGAAGTAACTTTAAAAATTCTCAAATTTAGAAGCGTCAAACGCACAGATTTGGGCAACTCAAGCGGCATGCATTCACGTAAAAAAACATGCTCCACATTAAACTTGCATTAAACTTCACGTGTGGTCACCGTGGCCGAGTGGTCAAGAACGAGAACCCTCCACGAGAAGGTGTCGGCAGTTCGAATCCAGGCGCCGCGTGGTGATTTCTCTCCGTTGGGGAAAGAGAGAACTCAGGCTCAACTCCCCACTCTACCCAGGTGTCGGAAATGGGTACCGGCTTGTCCGGGGGGTAACTGTCATTGCGTCCTGATGTTAGGTATAAGGCATTTGAGAAAAACACTGGACAAGATGATATGCAGCAAACTTAATTGAATGGAATAAAGCATCCTTTAAAGTATCCTTTAAAATTCATTTCGTCCCAGGCCGTACTTCCTTCCCATGAGTTGATTTGCTTGCAGTTAATAAGTTTACGTTTATTGAATGGGGGCTGCTCAAATTCTTGAATGCACCTTGTAGTTCACGCAAATTTTTGTTACGAAAAATTTTTTGCTGACATGTGGCGCTTTCTGGAATGTGAAACTTTCTGTCTGCGGTGAATGTTTTGTTAACGCTTGAAAGATCACACGATGAAAGTCATTGAAATTTAATGAAAACGAAGTAGGTATACGACTTTTCTCTAGAGTAAACCATTTTACTCACTTGGAAGAACGATCAAATTTCGCGCAATACAGAAATATTACGACGGGACTAATAACGTTTTTCATATTTAATGCATACTTCTCAATAAGCAAAATGAAGGCCCAATCGCCATAACGTGTGATACATACCCGATAAAATTATTTAAGAAAAGTTATGCGACAAGCGAGACGCGAAGGTTCAGGAACATCGAAGAGCCTTAATAACACCATAAGCCGAAAACACGCCACCCAGTGCTCCGATCGTTACTGAGGGAAATTATCGCCTACCATACCAAAAATTACTCTAGATTGAAATGTATTGAATTCACAAATCATTTATCAGTATTTCACCGGACTACATACTTTCAGTTCACATGCCGTGAGGTGCAGCTTAATTTAACGGCCTTCAAGGTCATTGACTGTTAAAGGAGGCAGACCTGTATTAAAAAGAAGCTATGACTCTAAGTTCACATTTAAAGACAAGAGCGTTTCCAACGAAGAATGATGGTCAAAAAGAAACTCAGGTTGAAGAACCAACAGTTTTAGGAATATCTCCATGTAGGTGAAGTTTAATAGTAATTCACGGAATGCTCATTTAGATCATCCATGGTAGGATTTCAAGAAGTAATACAACGCATCCTAGAATAACTTAAATGAAACACATGCGAGGGCCCAAGGTAACAATATAAAGCATACAGAATGAGAACTGCGAAAGAAATGCACTAACACGCTAGAAAATGAACATAACAAGATGTTGTCTAACTACGAGAGAGCTTGTGGCGGCGAAGGCACTTTTTTCAGCCCGAAAATCGATGCACAAATAAATTTACCCTCAAGCCTTGTCGATAAGCAAATAGTTCCCCACTGTTTTGAATTATAATTCTTGAGACATTTCTGAATAATTGCGCTCAACAAAAAGGCGAAATTTACATTTCCAGCCGAAGAAGAATTCTCTATGGAACAACTGCCTTGAAAATCGTGGAGTTTTGGCGTTTCTCTTAGGATCTTTAAGAAACGAGAGTTTGTCAATGGATGTTCTGTACCTAAGTCAGTTTACTCGAATGACTTTGCTACCCTCAGCGGTGTTCCTATAGTTAGATACCTATAGCAGATCAAACAACTTTTGATACTGTAGTCTGTCGTACTGTTGTGGAGTTCAATTAATATTGTGTTTTTTCATCTATTTGTCTCCACATCTCGAAGTGAGGCAACCAAAAAAACGCTTATTGTTGCCAAAAACCAAACGTCGAATTAACTTCTTCACATTATTCTTCAGAATTTTGCCTCCATGAGATACCATTGGCTGTTGTTCAGCCGTCATTTAGGCAGTACAGCAATAAATTTCTTATTAGAATTTTGTAAGCTAAAACTAGGAGCAGTGCTGGATTACGATTAAGTAATTCTTTCATAATACAGCTGATGCAGTATAACAATGAACAAAAGTAGTATTTTGAATTAAAACAGAGGCAAGAATAAATTATGCATTCCCACTACTTTGATACCATGGCAGGGACAGTTAAAATCTTGCAAACGTTTTTGTAAACTAATGGTAAGTAAAAGACACTGTTTAAATTTCATGCTTCCCATTACGAGGTAAGCATCTCATAGGCCTGAAGTGAGGGAATTGCTCTCAGTAATGAACGGTGGATTTAGAAAACCAATACAGCTCAAGTTCGAAGCCAGCACCGCAACAACCGATCGAACAGCTTGCTTTTAAACAATGACACGAGAGGTCCCAAAATGTCCATAATTTGGTTTTACTCGTGGCTGGGAAACCTATACTAATTTCAATTTTCATTTCATTTTATTCAGAGTAAAACTTTCTATAAGAGTAATTGTGAAATCTAATTCGGTGATGTGGGCATAGCTGTAGTATTTAACCCTAAATATAATACTGCAACCCAATTTTTCCTCTGACGGAAAATAACGGAAAATAAATTAATTAAAAAACACAAATGAGAACCGGTGTGCTGCAACACAAATGATAACCGGTGTAGTGCAACACAAATGAAAACCGGTGTAGTGCAACACAAATGAGAACTGGTGTAGTGCAACACAAATGAGAACTGGTGCGCAGCAACATAAATAACTGGTGTGCTGCTACACAAATTAGAACTGGTTGTGTGCTACGGCAATCGACGCGAGATCTGGTGTTTCACAAACGGCTGCAGGTATTTCACGATCGAGGTTTAGTATTTCATGAGTAATGACCACACTGATTTCGTCACGTAAACACTGCACGTAACTTACACACTTCTTTAAGAGCAATATTCACGCACCATGTTTCGGGCCCTCACCATCGTCTGTGAAACATACGAGGTAAATCACAAGCAAAGCGATTGACAAGTTTACATGTAGTGTACTACTGCTGTATCAATGTCCATATTTTCTTAACTCTGTTAAGTTCTGCTTGTCGAGGTAAGTTAAGAAAGATTGGACTTATGCCCGTAGACACTTTCGTTCTGCTGTTTGGTTCTTGTGAGTTGTCTTTAAATATTTTGTGTCTCTAATTCACAAGTTTTAAATACTCAGTTGATTACCCGTATAGTTGATTAGATTAATCCAAATTAGAGTAATGGCTGCTCTGATGTAGAATTGAACAATCAAGTGTACCTAAAAACTTATGAAATTGAATAGCCAAGTGCTGATAGAAAACAAATGCATACCCGCAACTTTTCCAAAACTGTTTTACGGTCCAATATATGACAAGAATGGTTTTCAACCTTGATAGTTCAGGAATTCCAGCTAATCAAAATTTAGTATACGAAAATACGTGTTTGTATTTAATGGATGTTTGAAAGACAAGCGAATTATTAGACCTGATACCATGGTATTGCCTCTTCCAGGTCTCAACAAATAACTGCCAAACCATACTCAAACTATTCTTTTCGATGGATTTCCGAATTTACAAAAGAAGAGTCTCTAGGTAGTAGGATGCCTGCTGCAACTGAGCTGTCCCAATAAATGTGTGTTTTACAAGTGGTATCTCCATAACCAGTCTTAAGTAAATATATATAAGTGTTAATTATTTTCAGACTGGCGTGACTGATCGTATATCAATTACCTTTAATTCTTTTTTATTTATTAATCGTATGATGTAAACAACATTTTCATCATTGTGATGGTATCAAGACCAAAACAATGACCGAAAAGGAGAAAATCAAGCGTTACGAGTGTAAGTCAGGAAACTAATAAAAAATACATTCATTCCAATCCACATACCCCTTACTGTTGAAAAAAAAGAATACTGACGATCCGATACAAAATGAGGATACAAGGCTGTCAACCAACTGTGACAGCAATTTTGATGCGAGTTTGAAAATAGAAGTTAAAGTTCCAAAGTCTATGAGGAGAATTGTGTCAGTTTTCGGGAAGGAAACTTTCAAAATGATGAGTGGTACAAGTTACTGAAGGGCGTGAATGTAATAAAAGTTTTTTCTCCTAAAAAGTTTTTGTGCGTTCATCATGAAGGTTATTCTATTCATCCTGTGAGTTGCTATAATTTCTAATAAAAGTCATCATGACAAATTTTTCTGCGGCATTAAATTAATTCACCCGTAAGTTCAATGAGCTTGAATGAAACAGTTTTCTACTAATTCTAACTTTGTTGTGTGCTTAAAACAATTTCATTATTCTGACGTCTATGTTTTAAGGCTTTCCCGCACGTTGCACAACTTAATGTGTACCAGTAAATCTGTTAGTGCTTAAAAAGAAGGAAAAATGTTATAGTGGAACCATAATCTTCTGAAATGTGTGATATTGGCTCATGGTAAACATGTTTGAGAACGTAAAGTTAGAACGCTGAACGTGTGTAAAATTTTACAAAAATGTTCCCTATTTTCAGGTGATTATTATTTTTAAGAAACGAAATCACCACGGGGTCTTTAATTAAGGATACCATCTGGGATTTTGACCTTTTTTTGTCCGATTCGCTTGAAAATTGGTCAGTATATATATTTTCTGAAAGTAAACCTTTTTTACTCATGTCATTTTTCGATTTAGGCCTTACTTTTCTTTTTTTAAATAAGTTTTTTGAAACATTGTTATGTTTACTTCAAATTGTATCAACGCATTGAATTTTGATGCTAGAACAAAACCAAAGACAGTTTTAGAATCCATGGAACATTTCTAACAAAGTTATCCGATTCAATTATAACATTTTGACAATTTTTTTTCTGATTTGCGAATCATTATAACATTTCAAACAATTATTTTTGGGTTTGGACCTTATAAATTTTTTGGTTTTGTCACATTTGAAAAATTGAGTCGCATAACTTTGTTAGAAATGTTTCAAGGATTCTAAAACTGTTTTTGGTTTTGTTCTAGCATCAAAACTCAATGCGCTGATACAATTTGAATGGTAAAAATGTATTATTATTCAGGAGAGCCCAAAAACAAACTAAACTATTGAATTGCAATATCACACACAATTTATATACATGAATGCAGTTTCTTTGATCTATTTTTACGTGCGAATAATGTGCAATATTTTCCTTGTAAATTTCAATGTGACATAAGAAATATCGGGCATAAAAACATATATAAATGTATCTTTTTTTAATACTCACCATGTACCTCATTTATATAGGTCCGGGATTTTCAACTTTTTTCGTCCGATTCGCTTGAAAATTGGTCAGTATATGTATTTTTTGAAATTAGACCTTTTTACTTCATTCCTTTTTCAGATTTAGGCCTCACTTTTTTTTATTCATACTAAAAATGAGTTGTTTTATACTTTTTTATGTAAATTTCAAGACGTATCTCCTCATTGAATTTTGATGCTAGAACAAAAGCAAAGACAGTTTTAGAATCCTTGAAACATTTCTAACAAAGTTATTTAACTGTTTTATTCAAACGTGACAAAAAAACTTATATGGATCCAAACACAAAAATAATTGTTTGAAATGTTATAAAGTTTCGCATATCACAAAAAGTTTTTTTCAAAATGTTAAAATTGAATCAAATAACTTTGTTAGAAATGTTCCCAGGATTCTAAAACTGTCTTTGGTTTTGTTCTAGCATCAAAATTCAATGAGTAGTTACGATTTGAATGGATCCTCTTCCGACACAAAAAAGAAACATACTCAATTTTTTATGATTTCGGCCCCCTTTTGGACCCCCCTGGAGGGGGGGATTGGTGTCCGTAGCGCCATAATATTTCATGACACAATAACCCACACCATAAGGATCCTTTTTCGACAAAAAAAATTTGAGTCAGGGGTGCCACGGGGGCCCAATTTTGCCTCAGATGGTACCCTTAACCAAGTAGCTAAGCCTTACAGGGTATGTGTCACGAAAATCATGAAAAAAACAACGATTGAAATGCTGAGAAAAATGGAATGACGAGGAAAAGAATGAAGATCAGTCCAATAACAGTGAAGAGTGGGACGGTGAGGGCAATTTCGAGGATAATTACTGGGGAATGGTTTCGCCGCGGACGGAAGTGCCATAAAGTTCAGCGCTTTATTTTGAGGGCGGCGCCACAAATCTCTGCAGAAGAGTGGTCGTCATTTGTACGCTTCGCCGCGCCAAAAATTGTGTTCGGATCAAACTGGTTTTCTTACCTTGCCTCATGGGGCTCTCATCACGTCGGATTTCCCACCTAAGCTACCAAATAATGAAAACTGAAAGCAGAAAGAGGTTGTAACATACTGTAGTTGCTGTTCAACTCCAAACTGTGGATTTATAAATAAGTTTGTCTTTCATTGCCACGTAAAAATCAGCTTTGAGCAAGGCTTAAAGTGTCACTATTTTTAGCAGAACTCGTGAGCGAGGTGCCCAGCGAGGTCGGCTGCGTGAGCTTTTCCCTTTGGGTTGAAGGTGAACTCAGTTTAGCTTGTATTTAGAAATGAAATATTTTTACTGCTGTGACCATTTTTATCGCATAAAGATCATTATTGTCATCATATCTTTTATTGTTAATATCGTTATCTTATTTTATTTGAATTATAACGTAACCACTTAACAGCACGAGCTGCCTGTAGCTGTAGCGTTCTGCGTGAAGCGGTGCAGCTCTACGCTGCCTCACAGCAGCTTGTGTTAAATGCTGCGATGCTTGCCCTCATCCGTGCTTTACTGCCTTTAACTGCACTGAACTGCCCTAAAATGCGCTGAACTGCGCTGTGAACCTTAATGCGCGGGCGTAATTAAGCTGGCGTTTTTTAACTGGATTGGTTAGGTACATATGGTCGGCTTGGGTTCAGTAAAAAAAGTTGCTCATAAGGTTGACGCTGAAGATGGAGTAAGGTCAAACTTAATGTTACGACGTACTTTTGAGCAAGCATGGTGTGGGACGCAATGCGAATTTCTGAAGACTTAAAAGTTTGGTGGTCTCTATACAACGAATGTCAGAATCCTTTCCTGTTTGTTTATTTCATTTTAGGTCCATAAATATGGACAAAACGCTGCTGCGGTTCCTCACATTTGCATGCCAACATTAGTTGGCCCGACACCAATGGCCACTCAAAATAAGATGTAAAATGATTGACGAACTGTTAAATTCTGTAGATTATATGAGCACCGGTGGCCGAATTAATTCAAGGTTTTAAGTTGGTAAAACGTAATCCCTGCACTCGTGCCCCACAGCGAAGGTGAAGTAAGGTGTCAGTGCTGCTACATGTGACCATGGAACGTAACTTGCTCCGAGGCTGCTCTGTAAGTTGGGACTCTGGTACTTTCAGCCATGAAATGATTTGGTTTCCTTTGATCACTGCGTGGCAAACTTTTGACGGCCAAATGTTTAATCAGGACAGAAAAAAGTCTCCGTGATTCCAATCTCACTCGACAAATTTCCGTTACTCCGCAAAGAGACACTAATTCCCACGAAGATCCTCATCACAGGATACAAGATACTTTGTAGACGAGGGCTAATTTCCATCAAGGTGGGCCTCATGAATGGATACAAGGTTCTTTTCAGACGGGAGCTTATTTGATAGAAGGAGATGAGCCTCAACAAAATATGGACGATACTTAACAGACGGGAGCTAATTCCTCAAAAAATGAACCTCAGCGCAGGCTGCAAGATACTTTGCAGACGGGAGCTTATTTGCAAGAGGGAATAGAGCCTCATCACAGGATGCAACATACCTGACAGACGAGAGCTAATTCGTTCGACGGAGATGAGCCTCGTCAAAGGATACAAGATCCTTTGGAGACGCTTTTTATTAATTTGATTAATTCCGTTTGAATTCAGGAAAGAAATAATTCGCTGCGTGGTCCAGCACTGCTACTTGATTTTACGTACTAGACATTGCACAAATTTTTCTCAAAGTATCCGAATTTTCTTATTTATTTAAATAGATTATCCAATATAACGCAGTGATTACAACATTGTGTTTATTCGTAAGAATCTAAAAAATATTTTATGTTCGTAAGCTGAGGTACGTATTGAGTTTTTCAGCATAATAATATGGTATATTTTCTAACCATTTCTGAGGGAGAAATGGGTGTGCACTTTTCACCCTATATTAATTTTTCAGTCGTCGACAGGCACATTCGTCTAACACTTTAATGTTAATTAGCAGTTACGGAAGTCTTCACTCCCCCATTTTGAGCCCTATTTATAATGTATTTAAAGTTATCATGCTTTTACTTGCAAACGTGTTTTTACAATAAAATTCAACGCGAAAAAGTTCAAAAATTTAATCCACCTCGTTTTTCAGAACCAGCTTACAAATTCTATACAATCAAATGATGAAATCGACCTAAGATGAAAATCTTTAAAAATTGTTATGAAAAGGTTGATATGCTCGATCACATTAAATGCCTCAAATTAGTACAAATGCTCCTCGTTAATTTTCACTAACCTTTGTTGGTTTGCCAAATTTTCATGGGCGTGGCCCAGAGGCAGTGACTTATTTGAGGTCAAGGATAAAAATGAAAGACGACTGGTTGCATAGACTTTTCTCGCGTTATAACCAGACAAAAAACATTCGTCAGCCAGCACATCATACAGCATGTATTTCGATAGACATGACATCGTTCTATATGCAACTATTCAAATCTGTATGGTTCAGAGTGGTGATGATTTTAAAGAGCGATGATAATATTTTCAAACATGTATAAAAAGTGTCAAAACATTTGTGATGCATTTGTACATAATGATAAGGCTTGACGTAGTCAGGAATACGAGCATCTTTTCAGGCTTCTGGTTCGGGAAAGTGAAAGGCGAGCTGCTATTACATCAGTGAATTGGCCACCGAGCTAATTTGTAATTCTAAAAGGTTGTAAAGGATACATGTTGCGTAACGAACGCCATGTTAGTTAGCTTGAAAACATAAAATTTCGATAAATTTATACCAGATTAGTAGATATTTTTATAAAGTCTTTCGTCACTGACTGATAAAAAAGTGATGACTGACCATAAAAATGATATACTTCTGTTTCGGAAAATGAATACTACTTTTCGAACAGGTGAATGTGACCTTTGCCAATGTTCACGAAAATTTCAATTATTCAAGTCCTCTAGCGCGCGAGTCCCAAGTTTGAGTCAGCTTTGAAAATTCTCTGCCTCAAAACGTTGCTTGTCTTAGGCAATTTCTCCTGTGCTTTTTACGAAAAGCGCTGCAGGATATCAGTTTGTGTGTGTGAGGTGTGTGTGTGTGGGAGGAGTGTGTGGGAGGGGTGTGTGGGAGGGGTATGTAGGAGGGGTGTGTGGGAGGGGTGTGTGGGAGGGGTGTGTGGGAAGGGTATGTGGGAGAGGTGTGTGGGAGAGGTGTGGGAGGGAGGGTTGTGTGGGAGGATGTGCAAACTTCAGACTTTAGAATAACCCAAACAAAAATGTCATTTATGAGTTTGTGCCACATGCTTTTGCTCGAAAACATTGGAAATGATTCTGACTTTACTGTGTGCCGCGTGACATGTTTGAGAAAGTATGCTATTTTGTTGGAAAATGAACGCAACATTTTTATTATTCTCATCACTTTCTCAAGCACAAAAATTAATATTTATTCACTGAGCAAATTTGCGTTCTCTTTCTCAATTTTTGATCGAGAGTGGGAGGAGATTCCCATGTTTTGGAAATGGCAGCCCATTTCATGAACGAGACGGATCTTTGACGTTTAAAACTGTCATATCAAAGTCTGGCAAATTTGCAAAAATATTTTGCAGGATCTGGTCGTTCAAATCGAACTCAGCTTTAAACTAAGCTCAGATTCCAATTTGAAAAATACGATGTCAGTTGTGATCGAAATCTTGTTGAGTTCACTCACAAGTCATATTCGTTACATGTGATTTGAACAAAATGACGTTTGCAAAACTCATGTTTATAAAAAATCTTAAAAAACTTTTCAGAACCGTGACGATTTTAGTCTATGGTTTTAAATTAATATGTGTCCAATTTCGGAGTGGCGAAAGAAAAACGAACATCAGAAAATATATTCACTGAAATAGTGTCTTGAATACTTTCAGCCTCAACCTGAGTTTTTGAAGCCATCGGCTATAGATTCATAGAATTTTGTGCAAAATTATGTGAAGAATGAGTGATAAAAAATCGGATGCACTGCTGATAAATGGCATCAGATGAAAGGTTCAGATCTGACTTGGGGCCTATAAACAGATTTTATTCTGCAGCTAACTTTCGACTTTTATTTTACACTATGAAAAGCAAAATTTCATAATTTAAAGTAAATTTTTAACATCCAGCTTAAAATACAGAGGGACTTAGAAGAGTCATAAAATTTTCGTTCACTCTCTTAGTTTTAGGATTCACGTCATATTTACGACTGAAAGTACTTCTTCCGCGTTTGGTCTTTCCCTTGATTTCAAGCATCTTAAAATGAGAGATATACATTTTTGCCAGAAAATTGAAAAACGCTTTTTCTCAGACAGCCGCGAAGCCTCCTCATTGTTTGGCTTGTAACGCTGTTTCAGCATCGAAGCAGCAAAGAGTCAATGGCTGCTCCACAAAGGATCCTTTGAAGTTTCCTCAAACTTGTGAACGTGGACAAGAAAAACGTCTAACGTTGAATAAAGCTTGTCATGTTGGTCTTGCGAGATTTTTTCATGTACTTCATGAATAAACGAAGTTCAAAGATTGCGTATGAAGATAGAGGAAGAATAAATGAGAAAAGTCGATAGATGTGAAAAAAACGTGAAATGAAGGCAAAGGTCATACAAAATACAGCGGGTGGCAGTCGGTACAGCTGTTTAGATTTTTTGCGTACGCTAGGCATTCGATTCCAATAATTCAAATGTTGAGAGAGAGTGGGAAATCAATTCACAGTTGGAAAAAGTTGTTCATGACGCATGGTATGCAGAGTTTTTCAATTATTCTGCTTTTGCTAAGCACCGAGTAAAAATGATGACACCGACAATAGGAAAGTTCAAAATCGATCTACAGCTGATGTCTGTTGAAAAACGTCAAGATTTCAAAAGAAACTTTTGTTTAACTTCGCAGAAATTTAAAATTGGCCTGTTTCCAATATACAAAGTAAACATAATGCAGCAATAACGAAAATGAAAACTTTATTCTAAGCATGCACATTGAGTTCGAAAAGGACGGAAACGAATATTAAAATGTCACTAGGTAATTGGCGATGTGTCGATTTGTTTTGATGATGCCATTAATTGCACAAACTCGAGGCTGTGTCATTCGTACACGTAAAGTCATTTATAATTACACGTCAAATGCAAGATATTTAACAGGTAATTATGCATTAAAAACTGTAATAGTTTCAACAAAATCCCAATTCAGTTTTCACTTATGGTGATGTTACATCCTCATCATTTTTTGAGCAAAAACTGCGTTTCAAAAGCTTTTACAACAAAATGATTTATTCAACTTCAACGTGGCAGCACAGGCTTCAGAAATTTAAACGTCGAGATTTATGTAAAGGAAATAAAAACTTAGCTATTATCACCTCGAGCAGTTCCCCCACTACAACTGAAGAATTCGGCTCCCTTCAATAGCAGCAGAGCGAGTTTGGAGTCGACCAGCCCTCGCCTACTCGCGAGGAAAAATGCACAAAGTTTCCCACAACGGTGCGCTTCAGACAATAAATGTTAGGTAGAGCTGAGTCTAGCGGCCGATTAAGAGTTTCATACGTTAGTGTAAGGGTCGTTTTCTGGTAGGAGAGGCAAGGTGACGTTTGTCGACTGCTGTGAGAAAATCTCAATTTGCTCTAAAATATAGAAAAGGCTGCGTGATCACGGGATTTGCTCATTTGGTTTGCGCTGCGTAATCAACGGAATTTGGCACGGATGATACCGAGAGTGTTCAAGTTTGAAATAAGATTGCTGATATTCATACGGAAATACTGTGCGCTATTGACGTTCAAATTTTTCTCCTGCGGACGGCCGAGGATTTCAAGTTCTCTTCGACACAAAATCTAGTCGTTGAAATCGGGTATGTCACGGTACGGAGGGGATGGGGTGGCGTCAGGCGCCTTCCCCTTCCCCCCGCATTCGTAGTGAGGGATTTAAAC
>JACJUY010009298.1:12244-33851 GCA_014220935.1 Platorchestia sp. MABIK | reverse complement strand
TCTTTCTCTCTCTTTTGCTTGCAAATTTATTCAAAGCGTCGAATTCAACAGGAGCCCGCCTCTTTAATGGATGCGTCGAGCACTTTCAAGTTGGAGCGTTTATCAAAGTTATTTGCATGATCGCTCGACTTCACTCAGTTGATTCTTCTTCGCCCGAAGACCTCCGGCATGTCTTCGCCAACCTGTAGAGTCGAGTTCTACGCAGGATTTCTGTCGCTCTGTGCCGAAGTTTTGCCTTGTGTGCGATACTGAATTGATTTTTCGCTGAACTCGCATGCCGGAACTCAAATGCCAACACTGCCGGCCTTCGTTTCCATGTGTATTTAATTTCAAGATGTGGGTATAATGACAGGCATTGTTTTTTGATTTTGTTTCAAAAGTCTCTATGAGAAAGATTTACTCCTATATAAAAGTTTGTGGTTCATATTGCTAAAATAGCTTTCATCCGCTAATATTATGCTGAAAATACTTCTGCTCTGAAAATTATTCTCTGTGCTCAAGTTGTTTCTGTCCTGTTGAGCCTGCCGGATAACTCCCCGTGTATAATCCAGCGGTATTAGGATGACAACATCTTTGAAGCGTCAGAATAAGAAGCTTATAATGCTCTCATTTGTTATTCAACCTCGGATTTTCATGGTTCATTAGTTTGTTATATGCTTGGAGAGTACACGGTTTATGTAAGTAACCTAACCAAGGAACGGTTTATTAGGTGCTGCCAGGTACTTGGCGAGCTGCTAATGAGTTTACCTTCGATCTACTCGCTAATAGGCTTGCTCCTGCCGTCCGCCCTAATCTGTTGCTGCTGGGGCAACGTCGTGAGGTCGCCCATGTAGATTGCGTGCTTTTGACGGCTGTTAACGGACGTGTTACCCTCGACCGAGCTGTCCTATGACCTCTCGTACGTATTAATTGCATGAGAGTTTACTTGAAATGTCGCTCGGCATTCCCGTGTTTTGTTCAAATTCATTTCATTCTTCGATGATAGTTTACTTTGAATGTCGCTCGGTCGGCGTTCCCGGGCTTTGTTTGAACTTTTTTATTCTTCAAAAAAAAATGAGGGCTTCCAAAAAGCGATTTAGGTAGCGCATCAATTTGGACGAAGAGCTTGTTAAAACTGGCGACGAAATATGTCGCCAAGCTCGAAATTTGTCGCCAAAAGAGAATTTTTTGTATCATCCATCTATAAGTTATTCATTGCGTAAGTACGACTTTTTGAGGAACATTCTTAAAAAGAAGGTCTCAGGAAGTAAATTTTTAGTATATAGTACAAGTCAAGAAATGAAATTCATAACATGTTACGGCCGAGCGCTCGCTCAGAGATAGCGTGCACATCAGCCTGGAGCATTACGAAATCGTCTCATCAGTAAGCTGGAAATAATTCTGATTATGCTGAGATAGATCTCCGTGGTTCAATTCTGGGGTAAAATTCATGAGACTCGACCGACGCCTGCTGAAGCCCGTTTTAGGACAGACCGCAGTAAATGCATGATGCCTAGAAGCCTCAAAGCTTGCCAACTTCGACGTCCTTACAGCTGTCCTCAGCTCGTAAATTTTGCGAGGCCTTTCCGGCGGTGGGACGAACTCCCCCACAAATGACGCTTGTGTGAGTCAATCCATGACGAAGCCGCCATTCTCCTTGTGGTTAAACTTCNCGTCTCTCGTCCTATCTGACTAGCAGTCCTGGTCTTCGTCTCAGGCATCGAATGCTGACCAAGCATTTCAGAGACTGCGTAGCGACGCCTGGAGAGAGGTGCCAGGAGCTTTGCTTTCTAAGCAGCAAGCTCTGCTCTATCTTTTTAACGAGGAACGTGGGTTTTTATGGCCTTAGGTTCAGTTGAAGGGATATTCTGAGCTTATTCGACACTTTTCACCTATGATTTTAATGGTAGCAATAGCATTCTGTCACCAATTTCTTTCTAACGAGAAGCGTGGGTCTTTTGAGACTTAGGTGTACTTGAAGGGATATTCCGATCTTTTTAGACACTTTTTTGACCTATGATTGTAATTGTCGCAATAGCATTCTGTCATCATCTTTCCCCTAGAGAACCTGCATGTTCTCATTGCAGAGGCAGTCTGCAACTCCCCATTACGAATTCAGTTTCTTTGTTAAGTCTAGGGATATTTCTTCAGGCAAATGTATGCTTTCATTCTTACTTCGCAGTAACTACAGGAAATAATGAGACTTGTAGTTTTTTTGAGTTATTTGGTAGGTGTCCTAGATAAGTTAGACTTATCTTTTTTGAATTGCTTTTCGCGCACGCGGATAGATTCCTCTGGTCGGCTAAACAGTTCAAAGATAAGCAGGAAATTATTTTTTCTCAAGTTCAGCTCCACGCAATCAACGGCTATGTTTTTTTTCGAAATATAACCTGCTTCTTGAAAGCTCTGAATTTGTTGTGTGCTTAATTTATTTTCATTGCGGGGCAAATTTCTCATCTGTAAAAACGATTGTTATCTGTAATCAGAATTTATTTCATTCAAATATTTTCATGAATTCGGTCTTATGGTCAAGCACTCTTTTTTTTTGCTATTTTCAATGACACCCACACATGAGCTAGTGTGATAAGCTTTAATTTCATCCGAAAAAAATTGAAACTAATTGTGTTCAAGACACACAGAACCTGAGCGACACACATCTCGCATTCGGAATTCCAGTATAATTTTGTGAAATTTGTTCTTCGTTTTTCGTTGGAACAATTTTCAGTTTATTTCTTCAGTACGATATTTCGATGTCTTTCAAGTCCGCGCATCTTCATGCATCAAGTAAGCATCCTCCGGTCCAGCGAGTGAAGTCGATAGAAAGGTGCACATTTTTGTATAACTCGGCGTTCTTGTTATTCGAGATTTTGAGTTCCATCTTGCTGAGCGGCGAAGTCAGCGACTCCTCCAATTACTATCTCGTTTATCGAAGTCCCGTCGATCTCGCATCAATTTTCCAGGGGGTTGGTTTTATTAGAGCATTTTCTGCTTTGTTACTTCAGAGAGTTGCGTACGCGGCTGCCTGGTGCTCACATCGATTGAAGTTCTTCCGTCATGCGCCAATAGCCGTCGTGTCTTCGCTCGTCACTTTGTGTCATCCGCTCGTCATGTCATCTTCTCTCTCTCTATTTGAGCATTTTAAAAACGAGCTTTTTGCTCGCCTTTCAACATGTCTTATTCAATCATTGCTAGTTGCTTCTAGTTAGTTTTCTCCGCTCGTCATGTCCTCTTCTCTCTCTACTTCAGCATTGTAACAAAGAGCTTTCTGCTCGTCTTCCTGCTTGTCTTACTTTATCATTGGTAGTTGTTTCTTGTGTCAGTTTTCGAGGTTATTCTTTTTATCTGGTTTCTAGTGTAGCTTATCCTTTTGGTTCTTCTTGTGGCTAATCCTTTTTTTCGCTTTCGATTTACATTTAGAGCTATTCTTTCGGTACATTCTTCACCGTGCTCTTTGGTACGTCGACCACTCACACGTTACTCTGTTGCTATCCACTTACATATTTCATTATCAAACTGATGAAACTTTTTTTCTGCATGATTCAACGGAGAAAGTGAGCAAGATTCAAACATAAATGAGCGAGTGCTGACAGCTATAGAGCAGTTGACCAGCCGTATTTTTGGAGCGCTTTCACAGCAGATTGCTTTCTTGTATACGATCTTTGTTGCTCATTTACCAGAACTCATCTTCTCAGTTTTTGCGTGATACTTTGCTCTGGAATTTAATTTGCTCCTGCTGAACTACTCTCTTATTCTGCTATAAGAAAAATGCGCCTAGAACCATTTTTGAAGACCGTTCACGTTCGTTTCAGTGCCGTTCTAGCGCGCCCATCTCCAGCACTTCATGTCGCTCCGTCCTCTCTTGCCATTCATGCGACGGCGATCAACTTAAAACTTTTACAACTTTGCTGTCTCAGGATGAAGTTTTTGAACGTAACTTGCCGTAAAATGTCCGGACGCATCCAACTTTCTGATAGTTACTTCTGGGAAAATAGAAGCAGTCGAGTGGATGAGCGAGACACGGTTTTTTTTAACGTGATCAGACCCCAGTCTGACTTAAGCTACGCTTCTGATTCAAGGAAACTCCTTTGTGATATTCAGGTACTTTTTCCTGATTTTCTCACCCATAACGAAAGTTACGAATGGGGCACGGTAGACAGTCGCATAATATCCTCTCCAACTTCTTAGCTGGACGAAGTAAAATTCGTCACCGTTTCCGCTCGTAATCTTACATGGGCTGGAACTTGACGTAGTCGCTCGTGCTTCATTCTATTTCGTTTTAGGTGGCCGACTTCCTGGCAGAGCTTCACTGGAACTTTTATTTGAACCCAAGTGCCGTCCTGCTCCAAATATCGCGCTGTTGTTACGTGCATTGCAACGCTTAAAAATATCGGCTTGATTACGCATGCATTGTTGTTGCGAAAAATATTCCTTTCGAGGTCTTTACGTAGCTCGTGTTGCACGCATCCAGAGACGAGCAGTCCTGCGTGCTGCGAATTATCTGCTGTTCAATACCGGAGTTTTTATTTTCTACTTCGCTCATCGTCATTGATTTGAAGCTTTTAGTAACTACGTGGGCCCTTCTGCTGCTCGATATCGACTTCTGCATCGATGCTGCCTCTCAGATTTTTTTTTTCTCCAATGCTTGATATTAATACGCTAGCCGGCGTCATCTGGTCTTCCTTTCTATCTCACAGTGTACCTGTTCTCGATATGAAGATGTGGTGGTGAGTGAATCAGCCCTCGTCGTTAGGGGTCTAGCTTGATGATCAGTAAGGACAGGAAAGTAAAGAGAACTTTCGATATTCATGAACTTTAGTTTCGCATTATATTTTTAATCGTGAGGATTTCTATTTGAAAATACGTTGAGGTTTTCAAAATATCAGTATTACACACTTAACGCTCTGCGGTATGGCTTTTGAATTGGTTGCAGCGTTTACGAGCTAATATACATGCGTCGGACGCTCTACTGAATGCGTCTTACACTAGTATAGAAATTCTAGGTTCTTATCTTCTAGTTCATTAGTTAATTGACTATCTTATTTCATGCCTGACAAGAAATACGTTCCTAGAGTTCTTAATTTTCGAGCGCAAGTGGCTATCATACACGAATTATCTAAGCAACGAGGGAAGAATTTTTATACTGTGAGGTGCAGCATAACTTGTGATCGCCTTATGTTCGTCAATAAAGCGCGAGCCGCAGGTGTTCCGTACTGGCTGCGCTACGTGGGAGGTTCACCATCATCCCGTATCTCGTCTAGCGATGCCACTCAACTTTTTCTGGGAGGAACGCGGTCATTTCACGCTTTGGTGCGCTAATTTCCTTTCGCAAAACCTTCGTCGAAAGATAACCTAATATTTTTATTATCATTGGCGTTGAACTGCCAGGTTGCCTCCTCATTACTCGGTTCTTTTGCGTGTCTTCTTTGCCAAGAGAGTGCAGTCTCTCGCTCGCGTCACCAGCTTCGTGTTCGGTATTTTCGGGGCGTCGTGACAGCGCTTGCGCTGTGAAATGAATGCGCGAGTATCGCAAAATTGAGTACTTGCTTGCCTTCGCTTTGAAGCTTTAACGCTTGTCGAGGTATTTTTAGGTCGTGTTGGTTTTACGCTGGCAAGTTTACGTTGATATGAATGTTTCTGATTAGTGGCGTGTTGAAAACCACTTGGATGGCGAGCTTATGGAGTTAAATATTGTTTATCGCAAAAAGTATTTTGAGTAATTTAAGCTATTTTAACTAAACGCTACGTTCTCATCATCTTTTTGCTGGTTATCATGAAGCTAATTGTTGTGCTAATCTGGTTTGTGGTCAGATTTCTCCTCGGGTAATGTAATGTACAGGAGACGTTCTTCGTTGATGTTCTCGACTTTTTTTTCTGTTGCATTAAAATATTCTACCTGTTGGAATTAGCGCTTTCAGGAAGAAGATACAAGGTCCCGAGCTGAAGGTTGAATGGGCTTTCCTGTTGTTACAGTAATATAAGTTTTTTATTATGTTTTGGACTATCGCTTTTCGGTCAGACCTGTCCCTTTTTTTACAACTTATTACTTTCTTCTTTTCGACTTGTTTCACATATTTCCTTCAATATTGTTGCTTCTATGCGTAGAGAAGACACACGTGTGCATAGATTTCCAGTTCCTTTATTCCAAAATTAATGAAAAGTTCTTTCCACTCTCGGGAACAAATTTGTTGTACTAAGGTAGTCCTAGACTTGCTTTTTATTTGATGTAATCATCGACTCTATATCTACTTATTTTTTGTCATGTGTCGTTCATTTTAGGTATTTGATGGTCGTCTTCAAGCACTTTTATGTAAACCAAAACTCATCAAATTAATAGCGCAAGCGTAAAAGATATTTTTATTAATGATCATGAGTTTTCACGATGCTGAAGTCTGCACCAAAGGTGCTTAGATTTGACTTCTAATTATGAACTACTTTGTATTTGTGGTATAGCTTGGTAGTTGAAATAGTTTTCGCGAATCCTATTTCGTTGCGAACTTTGTTATTTCAGTTTTGAGTTACGTTGTCAATTTTGCATTTAAGAATAAATGTCGCGCAGGTTCTCTTCCTTACAAGTATATTCGCTCTAAAAAAAAAATCAGCGTCTAATGAACCGTTTTTATTAATTTTTTGGAGTTAGTTTTCGCTGTGGAAAATGTTATATGAAGAGTCTGTCGTCTGCGAGACAGTCGAAACAAAAATCTGCGTCATCAAACTACTTTTAACGTGTATCAAGTAGAGTTTTTCGACTTGGATCTCAACGCACATTACTTTTGCGTTGTTTTCTAAAGAAGAAAATTAATGAACTTGTTAGGGAGCCCTAGGCATAAATTGTCGCGCCAAAAAACTTCATGTATCACTATGTCGCTTTAATTGACTTACTTTATCAAGCTGACACTTTTTCTGAAGAGCAAGTGTCGCTGAGCCGTCGTCGGAGCGCCGTGTTCTGCATGTGACTTGACGTGCAGTTTGGGGCGCCGTTAAGGCGTACGGTACTCTGTTTCTAGTGCGTTTTTTACTCCACTTCTTCCACTCAATTGTACGACTGGTCCAGCGTCGGCTTATTTGTAGCTCCAAGCAGTTCACGTTTTGCTGGTAAGACCAAGGAACGACGCGCATAACGTGCCTCATACGAGGCTCTTAGTCTCGATGTCAACCAAGTTCGTCTGCACCGTACAAACTAGAAGCGATAGTACAAAAAAATATTCGAGTATACTCTTTATGGCGAGGGGTTTGTACTTGCCAATGACGAACTCTGGACTAGCAAACTTGACGTGCCTCCCTACCCTTTTGTGATTAGACTGATTTTGTGTAGCGACACCTGACTACGGATTGGAGACACTCACTTTACGTGTTACCAGTTGCTCGAGAGCCGAACTACGCCAAACTGCGACACAAGTCCAGTGAACAGTTCCCCTTATCCTTCTTAGGGCTGACCATGGACTCGCGCGACGGTTCCGTCTCTGTGCCGAATCTGACGTTGAATTGCTGACTGGCAATGCATCTCTCAGCCTACGTTCTTCGCTCTATCTTTTTCTGCTTCACATCCACCTTCTATTTGAGATCTGAACTACTCGTTTCACCTTCCTCGGGCTAGAGCTTTCCTACCACCTCGTATTTGACCTTCTTGTGGCTCTTTTGAGGTCTTTGGCCCTCACCTGCGCATTCGCCGTCACTTGGGGCCTCCTGCCGCCTCTTTTATCGATTTTGTTTCGCTCTTTCTACATTATGTTTGGCCCTTTCTACATTTTATTAAACTCTTTCTAAATTTTTTTAGACACTTTCTTCATATTGTTCGACTCTTTCTACATTTTCTCTGTTTCTTTCTACTTTTTGTTAAGCTCTTTCTACGACTCTGAAACTACTCGATTCCTAGACGTGCACGAAGTGATTCATCTCCCTCCTTCTTTTCTTTCACCTCATAACTACTTGCTCGTTTTGTGCTTAGTTGTGCTGCGGTTTTTTCTTAGTCTCAATGCGGAAAAAAAAATAATGGCCATTTTCACTTCGAGGTAACTGGCCTGTAATTATTATGTTTCAATTCAAACAAACGAAGCCCTAATTTAATCTGAACCTGTCGCTTGTGTAATAACGCTAAGCAAATTCTAAAAAGTGGTAAATTTTGCTTTCAGGCACACTTGCGGATAGCCTCCTTATTTAAATTTTGGCATAGTCGACCCTAAGCTGCCAAAGTGGGCTGGCAGTTGTCCTTGCACAAGGAATTTTAGCACAACGATCGTCTTTAATAGTATATGATGAGAAAATAAAAATAAATTATCATGAAGTACTTGGTTCTCAGATTTGATTGCATCAGCATACAATGGCTATGTTCCTGACAACTATTATTTAGCTAACAAAGTACAGTTTATTTTTTGGTTGGAGCTTCATTTTATATCTTGACACTGTAAATTAACAGCATCGATACAACGCTATTCTGCGGAGTTGCAATCACGCGAGATGAATCAAACTTGACCCTAGGTCCCAGACTTTCAACTAAATGGTTGTTCCAGTCAAGGTTACTGGATTTAGCTTTTCAGCAATTCGAATCATCATTTTTGATAATTTTTTGGCCGAGTTTTAGTCGTATAAAGGGCAAATTGGAGAATTGTTCCCTAAAAAAGCCAATCTGGCAACTCTTGTTGCAATGACGCCTGCGACGAGGCCACAGCCTGCTTGCGTTCCCCTCTTCCGCATTGTATTCCCGTCGAGTTCATTTGTGCCAAAAAATGACGTCTATAGACGCGCTCTTTGGCAATGAAGTCAATTCGAATGAGCGTGACAAAAAGCAAAGGCTTATTCAATATGCTGGTGAAATCTTTGTTCTGTTCTTCATTTTGGAATTCGTTCATCGAAGATACTGACGTCATTTGATTCCAGGTTTACCAGTGAGTGTTGTTATTCAGTCGACACGTGTTGTTATGCTGTAGTGTGTGGCAAGGTGTACTTGGTTCTGATCTTGGCGCTTAGATTAAAAAAATTGTGAATGTACTCCGGATTCCTTTTTTATGAAAACATAGATTTATCATGATTTGTAGCAATACCTAGTTCTTAAGTATTGTTGAACGTGATGATTAATGCAATTGTAATATTTGAAATGTAAATTTTCCACATAAAAACGATCTTTGGGCAAGACTAGTTACATTCGAATACATAGGACCCAATTTAAAAAAAAGTAATTGCGTGTCGTGGTACGGTACAACGGGCATCGAAAATCCGGCTCGCGATGATGTGCGGAGGCAGCTGTCGCTAACCGTACTGCTGCCGCAGGTGGGCGAAGCCTCGCTCAGCCTGCCTTGTGGTTGCCGCATTTCTTGGCTCATGAGCACTGCTTGCTGTCACTGCTATATTAATTAGGGGCTTGCGGCGTATGACTCACTCCCACGCTGATACTTGCGGCCGCATACTCATTCCTTGCCCACTTGCATGTATATTTTATGATGCCACAGACGCTATTTTCGGAGGTCGTCCTAATTTAAAAGAAACGAGGCTAAGCCAACTATGTTAAATGAAACTATGTGCGTTTCTTGGTGTTGGTGTGACTAGAGTTTTTGTCAGTACAAAGTTTTCATTGAAAAGAGTTATTTCTTTACGCAATATTTTATTTGAAATAGACCAAGCGAGATTAAGTGGTTCATTTGTAAGCCATTTCTATAATTGCAAATTAGTCAGAAATTTTCGTTGGTTCATCAGAATTGCTTCGCTTTATTGTCTGAAATCAAAACTAATTTTGAATTTTGTGTTATTTATTGATGCTCTCGCTAAATTACTCTTAATGGTATCCAAATCGCATTATTCTGTGTTTGGCTTGAGTATCTTCACAAAGACGGCTGGGGGAAATCTCTGGAGCTAGAATTTCACATTGTAAAAGCCCTTAGTCATTCTAGCGTTGCTCTAGAGTGTGGCACGATAATGTTAAACTCGGCTCACTTACGTTTCTCTCAGGGGACCAATTCGGCCCTCGAAAATATTTGAGATTTTCATGTGCGGCTTCTGCTGAAGAGATTGGCCGCTTATTCTGTTTGTTGCCCTACCTGTCTGTGACGCCTCTATCTGGCCTGATCGTTTGTGGGTTATGCAGTTCTGCCTTTTTTTCGGATCGTAAAGTAAATGGCTCGTGACATGCGTCCAAACAGAAGTGTTCGGATTGGCGATTACTTCGCTTATAGGATGGTGGCTCAAAGCTAAGAGCTTTACATAGGTTACGCAAAAAACTGTTTTCGCTCATGCGCCTTTCTCTTCAAGGATTGCCTCTTGTTAATGTCTCCACGTCGAGTCTGAAGGGAAACTGTTTATAATCTTTGCTCTTTCGACTGGTGTGGGTTTGGCAGATTTTTCAGACAAAATCTGCTGTATAATTTTAAAATTTAAATATCGCGTTGGGGTTACTGGGGTCTAAAATCAGAAGTATTTTGTTCGCCGGAAACTTATTGCTTCTGATTTTCAGCATTCAATTATTTCAGTCATCACTTTATCGTTAGGAATGTTGTTGAGTTGTGAGTCATGTGCTATCTTTGTCTTCGGACACGTGTAAGCGAAACCTAATGCTGAGAAATTTGATTGGTACAATATATTTTCCATTTCTGCTAAAGATGATTGTCTGTCAAATAACATCTCTTTGATGGAGAGTTCATTTCAACAGCTCATTTGACGTCGATACCCAATTCTAATTTAATTCATAATGCACCTGAAAACATTCCCATTTCTGTCTTTCCCGCGTTTGTCTCGCAACATGGCGTGTCATTTGGAACGATAGAGTGATATAATAACCTCTCGTAGCTTGAAATTCATAAGCAAGAGTGCAGCAAATTACGGAGTGTGGTGTTTACCGAGCGCGGCCGCGCTTGAAGCCATGGCCGTCTGGAGAGTCTCCACCGCACCCAGCCTGTCTGTGTATGGCTTCTTAAGACCTGCTAGGGCTTCTTGCATCCTGGAAAAACAGTCTCGGGTCTTTTCTCGAGTATGTTTGTCCCTGCCAGGTTTTATTGAGAGCCGGCCTGTTTTACATCGGGGTTTCTCCGGACTTCTCAATTTCTTTCGATCTGAACGTGTGCTGCTGAGCGCCTGACTCAACTTGGCGGTCGCCGCAGCCCAAATTTTTATTTGGGAATGGGGACCCTGTCGTCAAGCAGCAGGGCCACAAAAAAATCGATTTCAACGTCCAATTAACGTTTTGATTGTGAGTGAGGTCGCTTTTCGTTCATTTGTGTATTAATTTTTATTCCATTCTCATTTATTTCATCCACGCGGGCCTCAGTCCAAAATTTTCTAAGGTCCATCAAACATCATAAACTGTAAAATTTGCTTATATTATTCGCTTAAGCGAATATAAATTCTAGAATTATTCGGTACAACGTGCAGAGCAATATCAAATGCTTGTGAAATGTGAAAATAGTTATGAAATTTAAGAAATACGCTGTTCTAAAAGAATTAATGTATTGGCCTCATAGATCTGTTTCCACTGAGTTGCATCTTAGAAGCTTTGCTTGTGTGCATATTTCTGTATTTGATACAAGTGAAGGTCAGCTTATGTGTTGGTGTGATTTCATTTTAACATGCGATTCAAATTGCGCATTCCCTTGGGCGACCTGCTAAGTGAAAAGACTCGTATGCGGAAAATATGCTAAAGGAGAGTTTATGATACGTATTGAACCGTATGTTTATTTACCACACGTTTTAGTCAGGTGTTGAAGCACTTGGAGACATTCAGGTATTGTGTGACCATGTAGCTACGAAAATTCGTGAGTGAGGGGAAGGAAGTACCGCACATTCCGTTAGCTAGCTATCTGTTCACACTTGACGACTATTGTAAAAGGATAGCGGAGGACTGCTTGTAATAATAATATTTTACTTTCTTTATTAATTCCAATCGCAAATTTGTGGCGTATATCTACTCAGAAAACAGTACAAAAAAATAAGCGGAAGTTTTTAGCAAAAAGTGCTGGTTTTTCTAGTCGACATTCCTTTTAATTCACGGTCAAAACACTCGAAAAACTATACAAAAAATAAACGGAATTTTTTTGGCGAAGTGCCGGATTTTTGCTAGTCAGCCTCGCATTTAATTCACGGTCAAAAGAGCCTCCAGCGAACTTGGATGGCGTGCGGAGGTTCGTGCCAGCTCGCCATCTACTGCCGACCGCCGCCGCTAATCTGAGGCTCGCTAACGTCTCACTTCAGCGCTCCTAGCACGCCAGATGAGGGCGGCAGCGCTGCCGCTCGTATCCTGCCTACCGCTAAATATTCTCACATGGCTCAGTCAAATGCATCAGCGCTGCCGCTCGTATCCTGCTTACCGCTAAATATTCTCACATGGCTCACTCAAATGCGCCAGCGCTGCCGCTTGTATCCTGCCTACCGCTAAATATTCTCACATGGCTCAGTCAAATGCGCCAGCGCTGCCGCTTGTATCCTGCCTACTGCTAAATATTCTCACATGGCTCAGTCAAATGCGATTCCTTGGCAGTTGAGAGTTCGGTGTGAGTCAAACAGTATAAAAGACTCACGCGGCTTGATTAAAATGGGAAAACGTTTGAAGCGTTGAAATTTTTAATTATAGCGGTGACACTGGGTGTTGATGGAATGTGTTCGAAAGTTGAGCGCTTCTTCAATTAAGTGTTGTTATATTCTGGTGAAATTTTTGATTCGCCATGAAAGTTGCATCTTTCGTTACTGTTATTTTATTTTCTTCGTTTTTGGCAACATGCATGACCTACATCAGTGTTAAGTTTCTGTTCGTATAAAAATGTTGCCTCACATAAGTTTTTTTAATTTTGTGTAGGTACTGCTCATATAAATGTGTGATTTTTTCAATCAAATTTCAATTAAAAATGACCAACTCGGTTTGATGACAATGGCAGTTTCGTTATCATGAATATCATAACGAAACTGCTTCACAAAATTCGCGAAATTTCATTCTTCAATTTTAATTCGTTTTTATGCTGTAGTATAAAATTCCAACATCGTTACTTTTTTTAATGCAAGTTGCGCTAAATTCGGTATATTCGTGCATCCTGGTCCGCTAGATTATATCCAGTGTGGCACCTTAGCCACTACGCCTGCAGTTTTATGACGACACTCGGCCGAGCCACACCCTCTTTTACAGGGACGCTTGCCCCGCTTATCTTCTGCTATGAGCTTCCTCCTCTGAAATACCGCCTTTACGGCTCCCTCGTGTATCTATCCTACCATCGAATCCATGCGCCTCGATTGCCCTAAAACCTGCGACTTATCGTTCGTGGAGGGTGCCTGCTGCGGCCCGTGTGCTCGGCCGGATATTGCTTCGTATCGCACCCGGGTCGCCGAATGGTGGTTCTTTAAGCGTTCGATTGGGTTCGCTTTTTTAGAGGTGATTTTGGGTTTACTTCTGAACCCTACTTCCCGTGCTAAGAGTCCACGCGTACACGATTAACGTATAGGGTTTGAAAATAATTATTAGAAGGTAGATGATGCTAGTTCAGTAGTACTTTCGTTTCTTACGCGTTTTGAAAATTGAGATTTTAACATTGGTTTGAGAAAGGGCAACTTCAGTGCGTTTACACTGAGGAATACTCAACTGCTTTTGTGAATTGTTATTCACCTAATGACCGCGTGCCGTATTTTTACGTGCACTCGCTGTAACTGCCACTACTCCGCATTCACTAAGCAGCTTTTTCGTAAAAAGTGGACATTTTGCCAAATTTCAGAAAAAGTCAGGCGGGCAGCGAAGCTCCAACTGCGCTGCTCGCTTCAATTTCCTCCAGGATCCCCACACCCAGCCCCCGCTCGGACATTTTTTAGTCTGCCAAACCCGCGACCGCCGCCCCAATGCTCCACTAATTTCCTCCGGACATTATTCGCTCATTTTGTGGCTTTCTGCGTCCCTCTATTTTGTAATTAATCCTTCGGTTTATTTCTTTATCCCTGCTGGATCTGCTCTAGATTTGTGAGGCTACTTTTTCCATGATTTGCTCGTTACTGAAGGCGCTTGTGAACATGGCGTGTGTGGCATTGAGGGTCGGGCACGCTTCTGGTTCGTCACTTTATTATTCTCCTACCCAATTTTTGTGGATTTGCTATCAATGCGAGAGGATAAGTGCGAATTGTTGTTTTATCGTCTGTCGTAAGATTTAACTTGTCTCTCTTCGTTGCATAGTGAAGATTTTGCCCACAAATTACTTTCCTAACACGCGGCAATGAAAAATTTTCCTCGTCTCTTCTTGTGTTAATAATTTTTCACTGTATCTGAATAGCTCTGCAGTGATATTTGCACCTGTCTATTTACGCTTCATTTTTGATGAGAGTGAAGACACATGGATTTTAAATGATTTTTTCATTAGTTTTTGAATTATGATACAAAATCAGATGCCTGGTATTAATCAGAATTTCTGTAAACTGCTCGCTTAATAATACTACTACGACTTCCCTAATATACCGCCTAATGATTAAAAATTTGATTTGAAATTGCCGCTTGTCGGATGTTGTTCATTACTCGCGAAATCCTCCTTATTCCAGTCACCTATGTTCACAGATGTACTAGTGCCCAGCTGTAAAAATTACTTTTTTGAGATATTGCGAGCAGTGGGGCTAGCCGTGGCTGTTGCCTATGCATTCATTGTGGGTCCAAACGACGCCCCAATAACGGGCCAGGAACGGTCACAAAATTGGCACGGTCTGGGCCCAGTGATCCGATATTGCGGACGGCTGCTGCAGCGGCGGCGCGCTGCGGATATTGGCTCGTATCATTACCACGAGTTATGCTAATGGCGGAACACCTCGCCGATACCGGCCTCAACTAGCGCGGAAATTAGCGTTGGTCTCCCTCGTGTTGCCATCAGTGCTTCCAATTTGTTGACGTTTGTGCCTATACAACTGAACGACCTGCAGTCAACGTGTCGAGTGGCTGTCGTCCGATGCGAGGTGGCGCGCTTGCAAGTGATGAGTTCGCTCCTCTTTCGACCCTCCTGCTTCTCATTTCCTTCGAAATTCTTCGAGGGGTTGGCGGTTGTTTTACTGCTTTTCGTTAATCGCGCTTGTGTTGGGCGAGGTGTGCAGTCATTCTCTCATTTGAGGCATGCTTCTTATAACGGTTGTTGAAACGGTTCGTTGGACTGGCGATTGTTTCAGTTCGATATCTAAGAAGAATCAGATATTTTAGGAAAAGACTGCAATTCTATTCAATCAATACTAGTCCTGATTCATTTTACAGCTAATTAGTAACCCTATTCCTGCTCTGAAATACAGTGTGTTATGTACCAGTGGGTGATGTAACACTGGGATACAACAATGTGGGATTTTAAGATAAATATGAGATTGTTCTAAATGCCGTGACCAAATGCGGTCTTATTTTGCTAATTTTGTGAAGCTTCGTAAATTATCTTAACCGACGTTGTAAAAAGTGACTATATTTAAAAAATGTCAGTGAACTCATTGCATGGAGTTTTTATTTTGTAAAAAATGATCATTCACGTTGTTTAAGGCTGTGTATGTGATGTCTTTGAGTATTATTCTCGAGTGAAAATTGCATCCGGAGTACTATGTTGAATGTCCAGGCTGCACTTGATCTTTTCTTTGATGCCTGCAGTTGGTGAAGTTATCGGCTAACGCACGAAACTCGACAGTTTAAGTGTTGAAAATGAAAGTTTCAGAAGTATCTGATTCGCATAGTATTGAGTTTAAATTACATTTTATTGGATTAATTTTTATATTGGTGGCAAAATTTCACTTTTGGAAAATACTCAGCTTGATTCAAACAAGTAAGAAATAGAAATTCTGCAGGCCTGTTGGTTTTTCCTCTTGTCAAGTGCATGAATTGCATGTAGCGTCTGAAAAATACGCGAGGAACCTCAAATCAAACTTAAGTGATATGTACATGCAGTATCACAATTTTAACAACTAGCCTTCAAATTGTCTTAGGGATAATTCGTATCCGTTAAGCAGCTATAAACTAATGCGTTAGCTCGTAAGCGAAGGAATTCGAGTGATAAATTGGCCGACTGAAAGCTTCTATCTTAATCCTATGGAAAACCTTCGGACGGCTGTTCGGTGTCTTGGTAGGGCTGGAACGTTCCGAAATGTGGACATGGACATCGAATGCATTGAGGGAAGGAGAGTGAGTCTTGGGTTGTTTGGTGGCATTGGAAATTATTCAGGCGGCAAGTTAGTGTTGTATAATGTGGTAATTTTTACAATAAAAATTTGGGATTCCGTTTTGGATTTAGTTTCGTACTCGTATAAAAGTATTTAGAAGTCTTTTTATTTTTGTTGTTTTAGAGCTAACTGTTATTCGGCATATTCATTACAAATGTGCGGGCTGATCGTAATGAAAAAATATGCGTAATGTTTATTGAAGCAGAACGTCTATTAATTAGCTCTGATTATATGAGAAATAAAAGGAATGTATTCCACCCCGTGTTCTTCTTTCTCTGGGTTCTTTCTCTTTCTTGCGTGTTTGTTATTTACGTCTGATCATCAATGATTCAATACGATCTCACTTCAAAGTGAAGCTATTGTTTCTTCTTTCTCGTTGTTCCATTAGCAATGGCTCAGTCTCAGTGCGATATCAGAGGAATTAATACTATTGCTTTCGTTAGGTGATCGGGTTTCTTTTTCTCAACTGTGTAATGAATAACCCTAATTAACATCAGTCGTTTTTTAACCTATCGCTGAGAGTCGTGCGCTCTGTGCAGGAGAAATGTTTGCATAGAAAGCGGCATCTGCTAAGAAACCTGTAAGCCAGTGTCAAGGGTATGGGATGAGTTCAAAAGTAGTTGTAGGCGTATTTTATTTTCCTTAAGTGCTTTTTATTATCCCGATGTAGTATCGATTCAGTAGAGTAGCGCGATGGTTTTCGCTTTTTTATTCAGGTCGTCTAATTTAATGATGCAGTTCTCAAAATTGAGTGTCTGGCTTCATTAGGTCTGTTTAGGCCGGTCAGTGAACCATATATGCTTCGTGATGTTCAATTGATATTCTATGTTTAACCTACCGAGTCAGCAAGTGTTACGTTTTTTTCTGCTAATCTTTCGTGTTTTTTAAATGAAATGCTACTGACCGACCAGAAATATTCTCACCATAAATCAATAATTCCCGCACTTTTCATGTTCTGCGTTCGTGATGAGATTTTCTCATCTCACAGTTCCCCTGAACGAACACTTCCCTATTCGATCTCCTTCTCATAATTTCGCAGTTTTCGCCATGAATGAGTCGTTCTATTTTTGGCCATTTATTTTTCCCCTCGCTAAATTGTTTCAACACCAAACCATTTCGTTCCAGTTTCTTTGTTCTTTAGCTTCCATGTCCTGGAGTTGTACGCTCGTGTTTTTTGAGTTTCGCGAAGTGAGCGCTTGTCGACAAGGGCAAAACTCGCGCCGATATTGATCATAAGTCGCGGCTGGACTGCCCGCTCTTGTGTTCGTATCCCCCTCGGGCGGGGCCCCTTCGTCGCTTATATTCTCATGAATATTTAACGAAGATGTACGTGCATGTTCCTGTGTCGTTTGCAGTACCCTCCGGGTTTTCATTCTGTACAAGTTATTCGTAGTTGTTCGTGTCCTCGTGACTCGCTCTCCTCCTTCCCATCTGTGTAAGAAAAGTTTCAAGTTTTAATGTACGTGGTTCGCACCTAAAGGGTAAGCGACATCAAAAACATTTTGGGGTGAACGATTTCCCTCAAAATGGATCCTTTGTTGTAAATCAACTCATGGGTCTGTTGTTTTTTCGTTCAATATTTCCGCCTAGGTTGCTTTTGCAGCATTGCTTTTGCAAACATTTCTTTGAAATTCGGAAATTTTGTCTCTATTATCCACATTCTGCCGTGCACGCACTGCAAATTTCCGTCGCAATTCTGTCCGTTCGAGTGACGCGGACTTGGTTTGCGCTGTAGCTCTCGCCGACCTCAGACTGAACTCCCGCTGGCGGTCTGGCAACTGCCGTCGTTACGGCCACTGTTCGCCTGCCCCGGAGAAAGCTTTTCCCTCGCACGCGTTTCCGTGTGCTGCTCAAATGGTGAGACTGTGATTTATTTTTCGCTTGCGTGTCCGCCAGAATAAAGACACGTTTGGAAGTTGAATCTCGCCGCTGGAATTTGGCAGCGAGAGTAAGGGGCTTATTTTTCTAGTCGTAGATGCCTTATCTTTCTGCTGATTTGTGTTAATAGAATGGGATACCTTAAGTAATTGATATTGTGTTGAGTCAATTTGGGTGCACTTGGTTCTAATGATAAGGTGAAGTTCTTCTTCTCCAATGACGTTAGCAGAGATACTGAAATCTGAACATATACTTCCGTAGAGTTACACGATTTAAATCTGATTTCAGTTTGACTTGGCCTTGATCTGTAGTAAGTATTCATGTATTTCTTTTAATTGGTTGTGAATTATGATAAAGTTAACGATAGTTACCATTCGTTGAAAAATAGAGATTGTGTGGACAGTATCTGGTTACCAATGTACTCGAAGAAAGCTATTAGTTTGCCCAGCTTGTGTTCTGGTATTTTGTTAACATATTCTGATGCTGAAAATAATGAGAACAAAAGTGATTGGAAATGAAACTGTAGACAGCGCACTTCCAATTTATGAAAGACTAAATGCATTGTAGTTGATACTTTCAATTACGCTAATGGACTTGGCGAAAGTTAAAACTATCTAACTGTATACTTTGTTATACATGAACGACCCTTGAATATACATAGTGGTCTAAGTGTTAAGCATAATTTGTTATGCAATTACCTCCCTTTTAGACACGCCGAGCGTTCCTCACGTTCCTTTACGTGACCTTCGTGTGAGACATGAATGAGACTGCAGTGTTACTTATGAACAACTTATGGGTTTACGTGTTCATAACGTTCGTTGTTTTTATTTATCAAGCCCTAGAAGGCTGGTGCGCTGTGTTTCAGAAACCTGAATTGAAAACAATTTTTTTATTTTTCTCGTTGGTGTTTTGTTGATTTTTCCCTACTTTTCGTTACTACTCTGGCGTCTATGTGCTACTTCACATAGATCCTCGAATATTGTAAATCAAAAAATATTTTGTCCTCGTGCAACATTTTTATTTGTATTCACGGTCCTCTTGAGAGACTTGAATGACCGCTGCAGGAACCATGTGAGCAAAATGAGAGCATCACGTGTGTCTTTCCAGGGTCATGTGACTGCTGCAGGAGCCATGTGAGCAGAATGAGTGTATGACGTTAGTCTTCCCAGGACCATGTGAGCAGAATGAGAACATGACGTTAGTCTTGCCAGAGTCATGTGAGCAGAATTACAGTGTGATGTTAGTCTTCCCAGAGTCATGTGAACCCCGCGAGAGCCATGTGAGCAGAATGAGAGCTGAGAGTATGATGTTAGTCTTCCCAGGGTCATGTGAACCCCGCAAGGGCCATGTGAACAGAATGAGAGCATGATGTTAGTCTTGCCAGGGTCATGTGACCGGTGCCATGTGAGCAGAAAGCAGCGGCCTGTCAGGACACAGGCTCGCTGCAACGCAGGACAGGCACCGTTAAGTCTCCAGGACGTGCTCTAATTACTGAAGAGATTATCGGCGCTTTACGACCGGCCCCGCGATCGATACTTTGATATAACTGAGCGATGGCCCTGCGTAGCGTCTGGTGGTAGACCATTGATCTTTCTCTAACTTGGTGAGTTGATGGTTCTGTGTGCTCTACTTATGTTGGATTTTGTTCAGTACTGGTGCCGTGCTTTGTACTGTGCTGATGTCGGACTTTGAGCTAGGCTGATGCCGGACTTTGTGCTGTGCTGATGCCGGACTTTGTACTGTGCTGATGCCGGACTCATCACAATTCACGATACCGAAGCGGTATAGCTATTTAACATCGGAAGTTCTTCTGAATCGACTTGGCTGATGTGCGTGACGTAAAACTTCACGGAAGATTAAAAATGTTCAATCTACCAACTGTGCCACTACGAGGACATGAAATATTTGAAAATCATGTCTGGTTTCCTTCAGTTGGAGATCCTGATGCTTCCTCTTCATAAAGTCAGCGGTCATTCATCGTGCAGTTCATGTTTAACACTTTGACTGCAGCAGGTAAAAGCAAAGTTTAATATTCAACTTAAATTTAAAGTCAATTGTCGTAAATAATGTTGAAAACAGCAAACATGAACTGTATCATGCCTTCATTTAGTTTTCATTAAGTATTTATGACCACTAGTTCTGGCCACTAGTCGATCAACAGCGTTATGAAAATTCCCTCCATGTACCACCGCTGGCTCACGTCACTGTCAAAGTGTTAAACAGATGATCATTTACTCAGAAAATTGATGGTCGTAATTGTTCTTTGATACAACCCTTCGTACTCATTTGACAAACCTTTCTGATATAACCCTTCATACTTGTTTGGCAACCCTTTTCATACAACCTTTTATTGACAAGTCTTTTTGATACAATTCTGTGTGCGTGTATCTTGGGCTTGTGATTGCCGAAGATGAATAAGACTTTGAGGAAGATACGTTGTGAATTCTCGTAGGAAGTTATGATGTACTGGAGATACAGGCATGATATACTGGAGATAAACGTGATCCCCGATGGTGTTCACAACGGAGGCTTTCCGAGTTCTTACTCGAAGCATCCTCTGTGGCGGGGAGGTTGAAGTGCCAAATTCCGAGGTACTTCTGTAAAAGGTGCTGCTAGGGAAAAGTAAATTTTGCTTCTTGTTACGCTTGTATTCAGTTTTCAAAACATTAGTGACGTGTAGTGAGAACGAAAACCACAGCGTCACTGCCGGACGATTTCGTTTCCAGATTTTCCAGAATTGGTTCTCTTCATGACCTGATGAAAAATGTTTAATAAAGCAATCGATATTACTCCGTTAGATGAAATTAGTTCCAAATAGTACTCTCTGCATTCGTGGGAAGTTCAAAGCCTTCTTACGCGTTTAAATCTCCACACTGCTCGCATAGTCAATATGTGTGCATAAACTGTCGTTTGTGAAAGTGTTGTTTCGAAAGTAGCGCTTAGGAGTACACTAGTAGCGTGTCTTTACGTAAGAACTGCTTGAAATAAACCTCGTTAAAATATTTTTCAGCGTTAATGAGTCCGTTCCATTAGATAGTGGGAGGGTTTTTACGCTGGGTTTTAATTCAGAATATTAAATTTGCATTGAGCAGAAAGAATTTCTCCATTTTAGGAGAGCGTGTAGTTCTAATGCCGAAGTTGTGTATCAACTACGAATGCATGAAAATGATCTGTATCATTAAAGAACCACTTCAGATTTTACTCGGCGTCTGTCACGAACATGACGAGTGGTTATTTTCTGGTCTAAAGACCACGATCGAACAACTATGGAGTTGCGCGCTTTACATTTTACTGAAGATTTTCTCGTTTGAGTCATACCAGAGTCGATCATAGTGTTCGAAAGCTCTTCAAAAAAGGCTCTGGAATAATAGATAAAGAGCTGTAGTGTTGAAGAGGACGGCAGTATTTGCCGTGCGCTGTAATGCGATGCTCTTCACACACCGGCGCCCTTCCTGCCTGTTTGCTCGCCATGCGCTCCGCTCTGCTCTGCTGCTTGTTTTCTCCTTTTTGATCCGCTTCTAATTTTCCCCCCTGATTTTCCATGGTAATTTTCCCCCTGATTTTCCATGGTTATTTTCCTCCTGATTTTCCATGGTTTTTCCCCTGATTTTTCATGGTTATTTCCCCCCTG